>JBAMJV010010658.1:0-105948 GCA_037951105.1 Echinarachnius parma | reverse complement strand
TTCGAAGGCACACAAATACACGCACGCACACACACACACACACAAACACACACACACACACACACACACACACACACACACACACACAAACACACACGCGCACACACACACACACACACGCGCGCGCGCACACAAACGGTTACAGTCCGTTATTCCGAAGGTTCGTTATTCCGAAGGTTCAGTTATTCCGAAGGTTCGTTATTCCGAAGGTTCGTTGATCCAAAAATAAAATCGGGTTCGTTATTCCGAAGGTTCGTTAGTCCTAAAATAAAATAGGGTTCGTTAATCCGGAAATTAAATAAATACGACGTAGAAAAGAATTGAGTTGATTTGATTTTGAGCAGTGTGGACTTGGGAAAGGGGATAAATCTTACTCTAATTGCCGTGGCTGCATGGGGGGTGGGGGAGAAGGGGAGGGGGGCAAAGAGTGGCTTTACAATTCTAGTCAAATTGTATTTTATTTTTCTTTGTAAAACAGTGCAATAAGAATGAGATATATATATTTATATCTTTTTCATGTAAAAAAAACATGAAATAAAACCAAAATCAATTTGATATAATTATAATTATGTCATAAAGTTAGATTTTGCTGCTTGATATCAGTCAAAAATCACATTTTATTTGTCTGAATTGTATGTATTTCATCATAAATAGCAACTAAGGGCAGGGGGGGTTGCTATTTTGAATCCCCGCAAGTGATGTTTTCCACATCACATTTTCACTTGGCAGCCCAAGGGGGGGGGGGGGGGGGGTTGTTCCCTTTTTAATGTTCATGATTCCTTCATGCATGCATATTTATGCCTTATTAATGATTTAAATTGATTTGGGAGGGGGGCCCATGACACACCCCCCCCCCCCCCCCCCCACTACGAACCCGATTTCATTTTAGGAATAGCGAACCTTCGGAATAACGAACCTTCGGAATATCGAACCTTCGGAATAACGAACCTTCGGAATAACGAACCTTCGGAATAATGCAACAAATGTTCGGATTAACGAACCCTATTTCATTTTCGGATTAACGAACACTCAGGTATAGGAAATTTGCGTGTTCGGAATAACGAACCTTCGGAATAACGAACCGCACCCACACAAACACCTATATCGCTATGCAGTTTTGGTCAAACAGAACTGTTTATATTATTGGAGTATTATGTTACATTACAGAACTTAGAAGAACCATTTGTCACAAATCCCTTTCAAGATCAAGACATCATAAATATTGCACTTACACACTTCTCAACAACATGATTGACAGAATCCACAACTAATACACCGAAGAAGGGTTCCCCTCTGCTTTTAAAGGGCTTGGGACCTTCAAATCCGAAGAATAAAATATTTGCAAATGTATACTGAATAGTGAATGATCAATTACTATTTTGGGGTATGATCTAAAAGTACACATTTATAATACATTTATTCTCCGGATTTGGCAGCATTAGAACCATTTTCAAAACGAACGGCTAGAAGGTTACAATGACACAAACAACTGAAAAATTGATGACATATTATTGTTTACTTTTTTTTTTGATTTTGTGTATAGAGGTCATAGGGAGAGGACGTGTTTTTAGCGAGCTCTGCTCTTTTAATATTCTATTTGGTTTTTTAACCTATAAATTGTGACTTTTTGGCAACTCTTTTTAGTTGTATGTGTTCTTTGGACATTTGTGCCTTTGTGGTGTATTTATTTGCTGATATTTGTGGACACTTTTTGAGGATTGAAATGGATTGATTTTGGACCAACTTGATCTCCTACAATGCCTTCATAGCCAATGCATGTTTTGCATGTACTTGTGGCACTATCAATGACTCTTGATACATTGATTATTTATTGATGTGCACCTTTTTAAACTTTAATAAATCTTACCTCATTGATGTGGATATTGAGGAACTGTATTTTGATTTAATTTTCTGGTAGTTTATGTGTTTTTTAAGACTGCTTTTTAGTAGGCTGGTCACCTGTTTTTTAAATTGGGACTTAACCCAAATTCAAGATGGCCGACTTTGTGAGCCAAATCAAGATGGCCGACTCATGCTTTGCTTAGTCATGATTCTATAGACTGTACCCATCATCAAATATTAAGATATTGTTGGTATTACTAACGTGGACTGGAACCACTTGACATCTACTGTGCTACACCTCTCTTCTTTGAGACTTGGATCTTCAATCTTCATCCTTCATCGTTTTCCCAACCCGAACAAAGATGGCTGACAACGGGAGAACAGGCCACTATTTCATCCTACCATGGCTGATGATAGCTGCTTTGGTCACCTTGTGCCACCCCGCATCGAACAACTGCTTATCAGGTGATGTTCAACCAATTTTCTACACCTTCGATATACATCCTTATTTTGTTACAAGACAAACTAACTGTAACTCTACATTGTCATCCTTCAGGATTGATGTGACAACCCAATTTCACGTAGTCGATAAACTATCAAGACGAGGCTCTTTTTTGATCTTATCTAAACTCTTTGTGTTATCACAAGTCATTGCATCTATAAACCTTGTGCAGTCCGGGGACATCCATCCAAATCCCGGCCCTCAAGCTCGGTACCCATGCGGCATCTGCTCCAGAGCCTGCACCTGGAAACAGGACTGCATAGCCTGCGATGACTGCGACACTTGGCTGCGCAAGGACTGTATCGGCATGAACAATATCATTTTCAACCAACTTGCAAGTTCATCTTGTGTATGGATATGTGACAATTGTGCTATGCCGCAGTTTAGCTCCTCACTATTTAACTCCACACTTCCTACTTCTAACTCATTTGAATCTCTTGCAGACTTGTCAGAGGAAGAAGAAGATTATGGTAGTCCCATGCTGACTTCATCTCCAATCGCTCCCGGTAAATCAAACACAGGTAGCCAACACAAAAATCGCGTTCCTAGGGACAGAGGAAAGAAAGGGGAAAACAACAAAAAGAAAGAGAAAGACGGACGTCATGCTCCCACCAACATAGAGGGACCCCATGATATGAAAGTAGGTGGAACTGGCCTTCGACTTATGATTCTTAACTTTCAAAGTATACTCAATAAAACTCAATAATTTGCTGACATCCTCCTTGAACACAAACCCCATATTGTGTTAGGGACCGAAACATGGTTGTCCCCTGAAGTTGGAGATAGTGAGCTCCTGCCTGCACAATGCAACTACACATTATTTAGGAAAGACCGCCAGGGTAGAGGAGGCGGAGTCCTCATTGCTGTACGCAACGACATCATTGCTACTCACGCCCCTGAATACGACGTAGACACAGAGTTGTTATGGATTAAAATTCAAATTGTCAACATGAAACCGGTGTTTGCCGGTGTCTTTTATAGACAACCTAAACTTGGAGCTGAACCACTGAAGAGGCTTCATGAATCCCTGCTGAAAATCAACTCAAAGAATAACCCCTGCATATGGTTAGGAGGCGATTTCAATGTTCCAGATATCGACTGGTCTATTCCAACTCGGAAGCCATCTGGGCAATGTAACTACGCCGAAGATGTCACCTCATCTCTACTAGATTTAATTGGCAACTCCTCACTTACCCAATTAGCTACTGAGATTAATCATAACCATCAAACAAGAGTTCACTCTGTAAGGAACATCCTTCAACTACTGCTCACTACCAATCCCGATGCTTTTGCTCCAGTAGTCACACACCCTGGAATTTCTGACCATTTCATCTTGACTGCTGATGTTGACCTGAAGCCAACCACTCAGAAAGCTGCACGTCGAAGAATCTTCAAATTCACCAAGGCTGACATAACCGGTATGAAAGCTAAATTGAAGGACTTCGCCAATGCTTTCATGGCGGATGCTGACAACAACTCTCTTGAAAAGAACTGGAAGTCATTCCACACGGCTGTGATCAATGCAACAGAAGAATACATTCCAACTTCGTTCAAGAGCTCAAGGTTCAACCTGCCTTGGATGACTAACTCGTTAAAGAGGCTGACACGCAGAAAGCAGAGAGCCTTCTACAGAGCTAAAGCCACCAATAGCCACAGAAGCTGGGACCACTACCGCTCGCTCAGGAAGCAAGTCCAGAAACGCCTTCGGAACGCAGAGCATGAGTACCTCACCACAACTGTGTTTGACTCTCTCTGTAATGACCAAAAGCGTTTTTGGTCATTCTTCAAGAACCGTCGTCGTACCTCGAGCGGCATTGCTGCCCTCTGGAACGGAAACCAGCTTGTCACCTCAGCCCTTGACAAGGCGGAAGCCCTTAGCAACCAGTACAAATCTGTCTTCACTAAAGAGAAACGCCATACCTCATCTAGTCTACCCAAGTTGAATGGTAACAAATTACCAAATGTACCAGACCTCATAGTCCATGCAGACGGGGTATTGAAGCTACTTAGTCAGCTCTCTCCTCACAAGGCTCCTGGACCGGATGGTATTCACCCATTTGTCCTCAAGAATTGTGCATCGGAAATTGCTCCAGTGCTGACACGGTTATTTAATCAGAGTATTTCATCAGGGAAGCTCCCAGCTGCATGGACTAGTGCAAATGTTACTGCTGTATTCAAGAAAGGAAGCCGCACAGATCCTGCTAATTACCGGCCTGTATCGTTGACATCGGTCTGCTGCAAGGTCCTGGAACATGTAATATACAGTCATGTCATTAATCATATTGACAAGTTCAACGCCTTAAGCAATGCTCAACATGGATTTAGGGCCAGACGATCCTGCGAGACTCAATTACTCACCACCGTTCATCGAATCTGGGAGGCAAATGAACACACCAACCAGGTAGACGCAGTGATCCTGGACTTTGCTAAAGCTTTCGACACAGTCCCACATCGCCGATTACTCCACAAACTCAGCCAATACGGTATTAACGGATCACTCCACCAATGGATTTCCTCATTTCTCACTAAAAGACAAGAGACTGTTGTTATCCAAGGAACATCATCCAAACCAGCAGAGGTTCTATCAGGAGTGCCTCAGGGCACAGTTCTCGGCCCACTTCTTTTCTTGATGTACGTTAACGACCTTCCGGACGGAATTAAATGCAGAGTCAGCTTGTTTGCAGACGACTGTGTGGTCTTCAATCCCATATCCTCATCGGATGACTGTGGAACTCTCCAAACGGACCTGAAGATCCTCGAGAAGTGGTCATCTAAATGGCTTATGTCATTCAAACCTGACAAGTGTAGCGTACTACGATTCACTCGACGTAAAACCACAATAGATTTCTCATACAAGCTTTCAGGGCACACGCTTCAAGGCTCCAACAATCATAAATACCTAGGAATCACCCTGTCTTCGGACTTAAAATGGAATACCCAAGTCGACAAAGCAGTCTCCAAAGCCAATGGAATGATTGGATTTCTTCGGCGTAATCTAGGAGCTGCCCCACAGAAATTGAAGGTCCAGGCCTACAAGAGTTTGGTTCTCCCCCACATCGAGTACTGTAGCACTGTCTGGGATCCTCATACAAAGAACAACATACAGAAGTTGGAGGCTGTCCAGAGACGAGCTGCTAGGTTCATCCTTAACGATTACAACCGTGAGAGCTCAGTTACAGCGATGCTGAAGTCCCTGGATTTCCCACTACTCCAGGACAGAAGGCGTGCAAACAGACTCGTCATGATGCACAAGATCATCCATAATAACGTAGATCTACCTTTGGAGGGCCATCTCTGTTTCAACAAACGAGACCAAAACGCTACATCAACGCGGAACCACAACCCACTCTCACTAAGTGTACCATTCTCAAGAACCAACTGCTTCCAGAAGACATTTTTTCCAAACACGGCACGTGACTGGAACACATTACCCTACTCATTGATATCAATTAAAGACTCCAAGACTTTTAAACATAAATTAAACAACAGCAAGCTTGATTGAAGCGGTCTCCTCCAGTTGACCTCTATCACACCTCAGTTGAGTGATGTTCCTATAGGAGCTTATCAACAGATCCAACCGTGAAACCGTGAAACCGACTGTCTTTCATTCGTCAACAGACTTAGACTAAGAATCTGAGTTAACCTTGCGCCGTGCGAAGCACACCCACTGATTACATTTAAGAATGAGTAGGCCTAATTCTAACTCTAACTTAGTCTTAGTCTAACTAAACTCTAAGAGTAAAACTAAAAGACTCTGCCTCTGGCTCTGGACTCTATAAACCTCTGATTAGAAGTAAACATTTACTAGAGTAAACATTTAGTCTTATTTTAATTTGTATTCTCTAACTTTGTTTTAGTACTGTAATGACTATTTTATTAGTCTTACTCTAGTCTTATGTTCATACTAATCTAGATAACTCAGATTTTATCTTAGTTGGTCAAGAAATCTAGACTAGTCTTAGACTTAGAGTAAGAATATGAATGATATAGACTAACCCTGATAGCAAAGAGTGGTAAAAATGACGTCTTATTTTCGTCTATTTACGTTGTGTACGTCGTAAATTGACGTCAAAAAGTGAAGATGTTGCACCCGCGTTATACGTCATATAGACGTCATATTTTGACGTGGTAATGACGTCTTTTCGTCATAAAAATACGTCTTTAAGACGTCATTTTTACGACGTCCTAATGACAAAAATTAATTGTGAAAAAATGGCCTTAAAATGACGTCATTATGACGTCTTCTATAGGACACAAATTATGGTGTCAAAAATGGTTTTAAAAAGACGTTATAATGACGTTGTAATCACGTCGTTTTATACGACATACGACGTGTTTACCAGTTTACGACCAAATTAAAACGTCTTAAAGACATCAGTCTGCTATCAGGGAAATGAGTAGTGTAGACATATATATTTATTGAATAATTGTTAATGTTAATTTATACTTATTGAGTTAGTGTAACTGTAAGGGTAATGTAACTGTCTGTAAGTTACTAAAATACTACGTCAACTCAAGCCCAAGGACAGGTCACTAACTAGTAATGATATGAAGTAAGTAGGTCTAGACTAGCCCTTACAAAAAAAAATCTCTATGGTACACCATACAAACACCATAGCAAATCTACCATTGATGACCATACAAACACCATAGCAAATCTACCACTGATCTACCATTCATTTACCATTAAACTAATTAAAATATTTGGGACAAATTTATTCATTTATTCAAATTAGGCCACACCCACGTATTCTCCCATTCAACTACAATACAGGCACCATTGGTCTACCATTAAGCTACGATTCATCTACCATTGATCCACCATTCACCTACCACAGTGTTATCATAGTTCCACCACTCATCTACCATAGGGCTACCATTCATTTACATCAGACCCACCATTCATCAATCATTTATCTACCATTCATCTACCACAGTGATATCATTGTGATATCACTGTTGTACCATTCATATACCATAGAGCCATCATTCATCTACCATAGGGCTACCATTCGTCTACCACAGTGATATAATTGTTCCACCATTCATCTACCATAGAGCCACCGTTCATCCACCACTCAATATCATTGTTCTACCATTCGTCTACCATAGAGCCACCATTCATCCACTATAGGTCTACCATTCACTGTTTAAAAAAAAACAGTCGATTTTACAGGGAAAAAAATACAGAATCATTCTGTAAATTGTTGTAACTGGAAATTTCCTTTAATTTAACAGAACAGATCTCTAAAAGAAAAGAAGAAAGGTTTTTTTTTACAGGAACTTGTTATGCTTACAGACCCCACGTACCAATTTTCTGTAATTTTACTGAGTGCTTCGTGAAATAAAGTAATCCTCATATTTTAAGGAAAGATCTGTTTTCTTACACAATTCTTTTGTGAATCATCGTAGCCGCAGACCATCTGTAATTTTAAAGAATAATTCTAAAGGAAACGAAATAACTGTTTTTCAACAGAATCTTTCATTTATTTTACTCTAAATAAAAAGAAGAAAAGTCATTTTGCAGAAAATTGTTATGCTTACAGACCCCATGAACCGATTTTCTGTAATTTCACAGAGTGCTTCGTGGAATAAAGTAATCCTCATTTTTAAAAGAAAGAAATGTTTTCTTTAAAAAATGTTTTGTGAATCATTGTTGCCGCAGACCATCTGTAATTTTAAAGAATAGTTCTAAAAGAAACGAAATAGCTGTTTTTCAACATAATTTTTAAATTATTTTACTTAAAGAGAAAAGAAGAACTGTTTTTTACAGGAAATTTGTATGCTTACAGTACCAATTTTCTGTGATTTTACAGAGTGCTTCCTGAAATAAAGCAGTCGTCATATTTTAAGGAAATATCTGTTTTCTTACAAAATTGCTTTGTGAATCATTGTTGCCGCAGACCATCTGTAATTTTAAAGAATAATTCTAAAGGAAACGAAATAACTGGTTTTCAACAGAATTTATCATTTATTTTACTTTAAATAAAAAGAAGAAAAGTTATTTTGCAGAAAATTGTTATGCTTACAGACCCCATGTACCGATTTTCTGTAATTTTACAGAGTGCTTCCTGAAATAAAGTAATCCTTATTTTGTAAGGAAATATCTGTTTTCTTACAAAAATTGTTTTGTGAACCATTTTAACCGCAGAGCATCTGAGATTTTAAAGAATTATTATAAAAGAAACGAAATAACTGGTTTTCAACATAATTTTCCGTTATTTTACTTAAAAAGAAAAAAAGAACATATTTTTTACAGGAAATTGTTCTGCTTACAGTACTGATTTTCTGTGATTTTACAGAGTGCTTCCTGAAATAATGTAATCCTTATTTTTTAAGGAAATATCTGTTTTCTTACAAAATTGTTTTGTGAATTAATGTAGCCGCGGATTATCTGTAATTTTAAAGAATAATTCTTTAAAAAAAGAAATAACTGGTTTTCAACATAATGTTTCATTTATTTTACTTGAAATGAAAAAAAGAAAGTTTTTTTTTACAATAAATTGTTATGCTTACAGACCTCATGTACCGATTTTCTATAATTTTACAGAGTGCTTCGTGAAATAAAGTAATCCTCATTATTTAACGAAAGATCTGTTTTCTTACAAAATTGCTTTGTGAATCATTGTAGCCACAGATGATCTGTAGTTTAAAAGAATAATTATAAAAGAAACGAAATAAATGGTTTTGAACATTATTGTTCATTTATTCTACTTGAAACGAACAAAATTAAAGCTTTTTTTACAGTACATTGTTATGCTTACAGACCCCATGTACCGATTTTCTGTAATTTTACAGAGTGCTTCGTGAAATAAAGTAATCCTCATTCTTTAAGAAAAGATGTATTTTCTTACAAAATTGTTTGTGAATCATTATAGCTAAAGACCATCTGTATCTTTAAAGAATAATTATAAAATAAACAAAATAACTGGTTTTCAACATAATTTGTCATTAATTTTACTTGAAATGCCACATTTTATGTTATTTGATAGAAACTTTGGTTAATTTCAGACAGTTCTTTCTTTTTAATGAACGCCCTTAAATCATTCAGTAATTAGATGAAAATGTAATGCTGTGAAATGAAATGAAATGATATTAACAGGAAAGATGTTAATTTCAGATATAACTTTTTTGTTGATAAACTTTCTCAATACAGGCCGTACTTGTTTGCATCGGAGCAGATTTAAAAGAGAGAGGATTTTCTTTTCAGAATAGTTTTTCCACAGTGTTCGTAGATTAAGTGAATAGCAAAGTATATGGGGTCCATATGGGATTACCGTGGGCCTTCTGGGGCCCATATAGTTCTCCCATAAGTTTAACTGATTAAGCATAATATTACAACAATATTGCACTTGTTCTTGTAAAGGTATTGTGAAGCCGACATTTGTAAAGGTATGTCACGCCGGAAAAAGATCTAAACAATGAAGAATATCTAATTACATGTAGTCAGCTTAAGCGAGAAAATTATGAATGTTCGTTTGATTGATTTTCTGGTTATTGCTTTCCAATGGTTTGCTAATTACCTCGTGAATCGTTTTCAGACATTATGCTATACGGAGGCAACATCTACCCAAAGCTAGTATAGGACTATAACGTGTGGCGTGCCACAAGGGTCAGTAACATTGTTTTAACTTATATTAATGAGTTACCTTGCTGTACTGACTATATACTTTGCAGACGATTCAAATATTTTCATACTTTTGATGAGAGTCAAAATGAAATAGATTCAAATTAAGTTAATGAGCAATTCAATGCAGTTCAAAATGGTGTAATGGTAATAAACTCACTATTAATTTAAAGAAATCTAATTATATGATTATCCAAAGCAAAATACAGGTAACGAATGCAAACGGTGTCCTTAACTGTCTGGTACAGATATTAATCATGTTAATGTTGTAATTGTGGCATCTTTTCTAGGAGTTGAAATTGATAGTATACATTGATTTGGAAATATCACATTGACTTTGTAAATAAGTGAGTAGAAAAGTGGGTTAGCTAATATTTAAATTGAGATATTTTGTGCCTCGGTATATTCTTGTGCTTTTGTATGAATCATTTATACAACTTCACATTCTCTATGGAATTGAGGTATGGGGAAGCAGTTCTAAATCTCACTTGTATTCATTTAGCTCAACAAATGGCTATGCGAGCTATTATTTCAATTTCAGTTTAAATTGTATTTCCAATGATATAAACACATCAAAATTACAAAAAAAATCAAGTGAACAATTAATATCACAAATAATATATCACATTATTACATAGATCTATACGGCGGAGTAATGTCAATACTATATAATAGTATGATTAATAAAATTGGAAATATGGGTCCGCAACAAAATAAGTCCGCAAGGCTTGAAGAAAGGACAACCCCTTGTAAGTATACTTTGATATTACATTTTCATTATTGGGGACATCCTCGAAACCACTGTTTAAACAATTGGGGATGTAAGATGATTTTAGTTTGCATGAACTTGCAGTTTCAACATTTGTATGATTTGTACTTTACCACATCTCATTATTAGAATATTGTCAGATTTTACACCATACTTATGAAACAAGAGGGAAAGAAAACTCAATGCTTACGCTTGGCAATTTGTAAGACGACACAAGGTGGGCACAAGGTACACTCTCCATTTATTTTGTTGGACCAAAGCTTTGGAATAGCTTACCCCAGACGATTAAAGAACCAAAAACAAGATATTCATTTCGTAAGACCCTTCACAATTTATTTGTTGAACAAATACATCTTTTGCATAAGTTATTATTTAATTTCAAGAATTATTATATCAGCTTTTGTAATACTGGATAATAAAGAGAACCGATCTCGACCAACACCTGTGCTAACTTTCGGTTCTCTTTAACAACAATTCTAACTTTTGTATAAATATAAAGTAATCGTTTACAGTTCGTATTTTAATATAGGTTTTCCCGCTCAATTTTGCACTTTTTTCAATCGAATTCATTTAGGGTCATTCGAATTCGCGCGTTGCCGCGTAATCGTTGGTATCGGTCTTCCAAATTCCGAATAAGTGCATGCGAATTCATGCATACGCACACGCTTTCGTGAATAGACACAGAAGTTCATTTATGGGCATTTGAATTCGCGAATGTGCAGCCAACTGTCAACGGCCTTTCGCGAATTCGAATGACCATTGATGAAAAGGTATGCACTTTGTGCAAATTCACTTGCTCCTACGTAATTTTGAACAATTATTTACGAATTCGAATGCTGCTTTGGTGCGGCGATCGCAAATCGCGCGAATTCGTTTGCTCCTATTATCAATTCGATTGACACAATCGCGAAATTGAGCGGGAAAACCTATAATTTGTCTTGGATGTATGTTTTAATGTTCATACGATATTGTTTTTGTTGTTGTTAATACACTTCAAACTTCAAACATGGGACATATTATGGCCCCTCAAGGGTACACCCACCTAGAACCCACTTAATGAAACCATATGGGGCCCATCTGGGTGCCCAGACAATGAAACCATATGGGCAGCCCATATGCTGGTTCCATAATCGATCCCCACGCTATCCCCATTGCTATCGGGGAATTCATGATCGATTATGAACAATTGTAAGTGGATGTACAATGTGAAATTTCTTTCTTTCTTTTTGTAATTAATTATTTTGAAAGCATTGTTATCATGTCATTGTTGTTGAATATAATTCATAAAAATGTAAATAACACCTGTATATTGTGTTATGAATTTGATTTGAAGGCTAATCATTTCAGAATCAACTCTCTGCAAATACTAACCATAAAAAACCCGCATATCTAGAAGATGTGTATATATATGGAACCGATTGACGAACATGTGAGTAGGAAACGTAGGATGTTAGAATGATAAGCTTAGGATAATAGGCGTAGGATTACAGAATTAGGATCAGGATTAAGTTAGGAACGTGGATAAGTAGGAATGAAGACCACAAGTGCGCCATATTTCATTTTTGTGATGTGGATTGACTTTCTGTTTTTTTTAAGAAGAAATTGTATTTATCACATACAGATAGTTTGTTATAAAACAGACAAGTAGTAAATTGCGAAAAGAATTGTACAGTAAAATTACAGGAGTTCTCGAGACTGAGCTGCAAGTTCGTTTCTGTTTTTTTAAAGAAGAAATTGTATTTATCACACACAGATTGTCTGTTAAAAACAAATAAGTAGTAAATTGCGAAAAGAAGTATGCAGTAAACTTACAGGACGTCTCGAGACTCTGCTGCAAAGCACTTTTCTGTATTTTTTACTGAGAAAATTTCTAACAGTGTTCATCTACCACAGTGATATCATTGTTCTACCATTCATCTACCATAGAGCCACCGTTCATCCACCACTCAATATCATTGTTCTACCATTCGTCTACCATAGAGCCACCATTCATCCACTATAGGTCTACCATTCGTTCTACTATTCATCTACCATAGAGCCACCATTTATCCACCACTCATATACCATTCATCTACCACAGTGATATCATTGATCCACCATTCATCTACCACAGTGCTATCATTATTCTACCATTCATCTACCATAGAGCCACCATTCATCCACCACTCATATACCATTCATCTACCACAGTGATATCATTGATCCACCATTCATCTACCACAGTGCTATCATTATTCTACCATTCATCTACCATAGAGCCACCATTCATCCACCACTCATATACCATTCATCTACCATAGTGATATTGTTCTACCATTCATCTACCATAGGCTACCACCAATCTACCAGTGTTATCATATGTCCACCATTAATCTACCATAGACATACCATTTATCTACCACAGTGATATCATTGTTCTACCATTCATCTACCATATCGTCATATTTTGAAGCGATTTTTACATTATTAATTATTAATAATTAAAAATTGAGATGGCTATGTCTGGTAGTGTATTCCACAGACAACTATCAATTCAACACTTTTCTAACATGTAACACCTAATCCTTTCCTATTCCTAAATCCTAAACCTATCCTATAACATACGTCTCACTATGCGTCTAACACTTTACTAATCAGTTGTGGTATAGGTTCCGTATATATATCCCGCTTCTTAGTATGTGAGATTTAAATGGTTAGTATTGACTGTTCAGTATTTGATGCCTAAATAATTAACTTGCAAATCATGTTGAAAATATTAAACAGGTTGGTATTTATATTAGTTTTAATATCTGCAAAAACAAGATCATAATAACAATGTTTTCAATGTAAATAGTTATACAAATTGGAATTTTACTTTGCACTCTAATGCGATTGTTTATAATCGATCATGAATGAATCCTGTATCCATTAGACCTGAAGACGTTAATCATAAGTCCTACTGTATTTTCTTTTGTTATTCATGTTCTAAAAGGTTTCTTTAGAAAATTTAGCAATATTATCACCTTGGGATCATTGGGTTATCATACGATTGTTTATAATCGATCATGAATTATTCCTGTAGGCGATCCTATATGTTGTAGACGTTCATAAGTCCAATATTTGTTTGTTTGTTTTTACTCATGTTCTAAAGGGATTCTTTAGGAAGTCTAGCAATATTACCACCCTGGCATCATTGGGTTATTTCCACTTTGATACTATCGTTTATAATCGATCATGACTTATTCCTGTAGGCGATAATAGGTTGTAGACAGTCCAATATTTGTTTGTTTTTTCTCATGTGCTAAAAGGTTTCTTTAGATAATTTAGCAATGTTACTACCTTGGCAACATTGAACATTTGTTGTATTAGCATTATACAGATAATCAGCTAAATTGCATATTTGTTATACTAGGTCAGAGGTAAGTTTTTACCTAGCACAAATGTGATGAAATAAATTATGTTAGGGAATCTTTGAGTGGGGAATTCATTCTTGGTACTCATTTGCACATGGTAAAACCCTGAAATCAAAGATGGCTGCCATGCACTCATTGCGTAGTAGTAATGATTATCATATTTATTTTCAATAACAGTAGTCTCACAAAGAGCAGTCTCTTTTGCAGGTCCAACACTTTGGAATTCCCAACCACCCCATTAACAGAGCGCTTCATCTTAATGGCCCGGTCAGATATCAACGGATATCGGAAACGTATGCCCAACGAATAGACAATTTAAAAATTAAATTATCCGGTGACGAAAGTCGTCTCCATTGCTTCATGTACAAAACATAGAACAACGTACATCACCGGACAAGGAACGGATGGAAAATTTAGCTCTCCGTTTGACATCCGTTTGCGCAATCCGTTGATATGTGATCGGGCTATAACATTCAAACATACTTATACAAAGACACCCTTTATTATACAAATAGTGCATGGTTTGGAGTTGAATATACCAGAATAGACAACGATACATTTTTAATTTCTCGAGAGCGATTATATTGCATCGCGGCCACAGGCCGAGTGCAATATAATCGCACGAGAGAAATTAAAAATGTAGAGGTGTCTATTGTGGATTATATCCTACATGAATGAAATCCTGTTCAATGATTGGTCTACATAGCGTCATGTGACCAAACATAGTAATGCCCATGGAGAAAAATGTGCTATGCGTGACGTCATTCATGGAATAGTAAATGCTATTCCATGAATGACGTCATAGACGCCGGGTGATCATATTGAGCCCATAGAGATGCGTGTTATAAAACTTCCCTGCGAGCAGAGGTCTCGCTTTAGCTTGCGAAGGATGTTCAAAGATTTCTCAAAGAGTTTAAAAAAAAAGAAATACAGCATATTTTCACCCGTGAATATAAATAAGTTCCAAAGAATATTCTAGAGATGCATTTCATGTATAACGTAGCGGTATTGGAATTTAAAAATTACGACAATGGTGCACATTGTGCATCGTTGTCCTTCTGTGGTCGTGACACTAATTCGTCATTTAACAATCGACCGCGGTGCTGTGCACTGCACTAGCTGTATGTGTAATGTATTTTCTCCATACAATTACACGTGTGTAGTATGTAAAACAGGTTAATTATTCACTTTGATGCGCGCATTTTGCATTTAGGTGCGCATTAGTTGTTAAGGCGCGTAACCATGAATGGAAAGATAGCGCAATACGCGCTCTGCGCTAGGACTATTGCGCAAAGGGGGTCAGTGTCACAAACAGAACATAGTCAGTGCAGTGATGGTTCCATGATCAATGTTTAGTTTTTCTTTATATTTTTCTTTAATTGAATTGAAATCATTTGTTTTGGCGATGATTATGATTATGCGAAGGATATAAAACAAATATATCATGCACTATTTCGAGCCACTAGTGAAATTATGGATTACTCGGTGACAGAAAAAGCACTATGTTCTTCGGGTCTACGACCCTCAGAACATAGTGTTTTTCCTGTCACCTCGGAATCCATAATTTCAACTAGAGGCTCTCAGTGCATGGAATATTTGTTTAATATTTAACGACAAGAAGCATGTACTATTTGTTATATAATATGATTATTTTGAGGAATTGATATGGTTATTGTCACCAGCCGAGCGGAAAATGAATAAGTTTATCGCTGCTGGTGCCTGCTAGGTTAACTTAGGTGTTTGATGTTGCTAGGCAACAATAGGTCGATCGCAAAGCAGCGTTCGCGAGTCCCTGCTTGCGTGATATATATCGAGCGTTACCGCAGCAGCATGGTGTGAGGGAACAAAAGAACGAGTGTTACGTAACTTTCGCTAGTCCCTGCTTGCGTGATAAGAGTGAGCGTCGCTGAAGTAGCAGCGAGTTACGTGAGTGTGTGGCCTACGTGGCAGTCGGGCGCCAGTTCGTGTAGCGTGTGTGATTGGGCCCTCGGTATCACGTGGGTGTGGATATTGTGCGGTTGCTTGGAGATGGGGTAAGTGAGAGCGGTGATTGGATGTAGGATCGGGGCGGGAACTGCGAGCGTCTGGATGTGTGTGAATTAATTGCAGTAAGGCAGAGTGATTTGAGATCTTGCTCCAGACGGACGTGTGTGTGGCGGCTGAGATTGAGTGGACCACGGGATGCCTTTGTAAATTTCTGAAAGTGTAGAAGTTAAATAGGAAAACCCCTTTGATGGTGACTCGCCAGCCCGGTGTGCAGCACGACAACGTCCTACAAGCGTTTACCACAACTGGTGACCGTAAGTTAATGCTTCTTATTGTATTTTGTTTGTAGTTTGTTTCGTCGCACATAAAATAATGCGGCTAAGTAAATAATACCAAGTAAAGTAAACGAAGTGGTGCGAAAGTGGGCTGTGTGATACAACGTGATATGTCAAGGAAAAATGATTATTACTTTCCTCTCATAAAAGTTGATATGTAAATAATGAAATGGAAATGTATATTTGTTTAGTTATGCCAAAGTAAGCAAAGAAGATTAAGTTTTGTCTGAGATACGACTATAGATTCCTCAGTAAATGTATTCTTGTATTTGATGCTATTTATGGGGGATGATAATATTAAGATTGACGGAATGTTGAATTCGTTGCTTTTTATGAGCGGGAAAATTCTGCATAGTGTGTTTATGGGTCAGAAGCATAAAATCGTTGAGTTGTTATAAACTTGAAACATTTCCGCGTGCGTACATATTCATTATGTTATGTAAAATGAACACCGTAGTGGAAATATGTTTCGGAATTATTATTTGCAGTTGTATCCGGTTTATGGACCCGGCTTGTCCAACCGGGTAATGGACCCGACTTCAGGATCCGACTTAAGCATCCGACTTCACGGACCGACTTAAGCACCCGACTTCACGGACCGACTTAAGCATCCGACTTCAGGATCCGACTACTTCATCCGATTTCTTCTCCCGATCTGGAGATCACTTCGCGCAAGCACCGCGGCTTCAACGCAGCTGATTCCTCGGCGTTCCGGCACTCGGCATTCCACCAGCATATAGCGAGGACTGTATGCTGATATAGACTTTACGCGACTCTACGGCCGTTCATCCGTTACGGTCTGATTGGTGCACCATAAACACTCCGAACTCTCGCGCGCAGCGCTTACTAAGTATTTAAATTTGTTGTCTTCTCTCTGGAAAGTTTAAAGCATTTAATTATACCCTCTGTAATCTAATATGTGAGACATGATAATTCATTGATATATACACTTGGTTTGAAATTTCGAAAGAATTTATGGATGTCTGAAATTGAAAGCAGTGATTAAAGTTAAACCATATTCTGTAAAACTAGATGGTCTAGAGTTCTGATATTGTGTCCGATCGGTTATAACACATCACGGTACACATATACCACATAAATGTACTTATAATTAAAACATTCAAAACAGGGTGACAGTTATCATGTTGATAAACCCAAATTGACCTTGCTCAAATTGTGAGTGTTCTCTCCAGCCATTGTCGGCCCTGCGTACTGTGTTAAGTGCCAGCGCGTATTAGAAATAATTGCGCGCTCTGCGCATTTTCCCCATTCAAGAACACGCGCACAAGAGCACATTACGCACTCCAAGGCAATCCCCTGCGCAGCTCGTTTGGCTCTCTATGGTCAGTTTGTACATATTGAAAAGTTATAATACATATGTATTATAACTTTACCATTGATTATACCGGATTAAGCATCGGTAATCAACCAATGGGAATGCTCAAAATTACCTTCATTATGACGTCATCATATTATATACATGTATAATCTCAGTTCTCCCCCATTTCACCCCATCTCCATTTATTCATTCTCCATCTCCATTAACTATTCTTTAGTTAATTGCCTTTTTAATTGTCCATACGACAAAAATGAAAAGCGAAGCACCGAAAAGTAAGTCTTTTGAAAATGTCTTAATGACGTCATAATATTGTTGTCCGTACGACACAAATTATCATAGCGAAATTGTATTTTTAAGACGTAATAATGACGTCGTAATCATGTCACCCATACGACAAACAAAGCTAGTGAAAACTAGTCTTTAAGAGACGTCATAATGCTGTCGTAAAAAAGGTCGTCTATACGCCAACAATAATTACAAAAAAGTCTTTGAAAGACGTCATAATCACGTAATAACGTCGTCCACACGACATAAACCTTAATGGCAAAATTGGTCTTTAAAAGACGTAATTTTTACGACGTCCTTATGACAAAAATGAGTAGTGAAAAATGGTCTTTGAAAGAGGTAATAATGACGTTGTAATACGACAAACAAAGCTAGTGAAAACTAGTCTTTGAATGACGTCATAATGACGTCGTAAAAAAGTCTTCCATACGACAAAAATTATTGCAAAAACTGGTCTTTAAAAGACGTAACAATGATGTCGTATAGAGGTCGTTCATACGACATAAAAATGATGGCAAAACTAATCTTTTAAAGACGTCATAATGACGTCGTAATATTGTCGTCCGTATGACAGAAACCTTAATGGCAAAAATCGTCTTGAAAAGACATCATAAAGACATCCTTAAGACAAAATAAATCGTGAAAAATGGTATTTGAAAGACGTAATAATGATGTCGTAATCATGTCACCTATACGACAAACAAAGCATGTGAAAACTAGTCTTTGAAAGACGTCATATTGACGTCATAAAAAGGTCGTCCATACGCCAAAAATAATTTTTAAATGTCTTTGAAAGACGTCATAATCACGTTGTAATAACGTCGTCTATACGACAAAAAATAATTGAAAAAATGGTTTTTAAAAGACGTCACAATGACGTCGTAATGAGGTCATTCATACGACAAAAAATGATGGCAAAAACTAGTCTTGTAAAGACGTCATAATGACGTCTTAATATTGTCGTGCGTACGACATAAACCTTAATGGCAAAAATTGTCTTGAAAAGACATCATAAAGACGTCATTCTTACGACGTCCTTATGACAAAAATAAATAGTGTAAAATTGGTCTTTGAAAGACGTAATAATGACGTCGTTTTTACGTCTTTCTTACGACACAAATTATCATGTCAAGAATGGTCTTTAAAAGACGTCATAATGACGTCGTATTCACATCGTTTACACGACATACGACGTGTTTACCAGTTAACGACCAAATTAAGACGTCATAAAGACGTCAGTCTGCTATCAGGGAAAGCCATCATCCACCATAGAGCTACCATTAAAATATCTTACACCACAGGGATATACCATTCAACAGAAATACCATAGAATATATACTCTACCATATAATAGTGATATTCCTGTTCAGTATTTACTGAGACCTGAAATTAAACACCTTGATGATGGAAAATCTGACAAACAATTTAGTATGTTGCACATAAATGCTAGAAGTCTGCCTCACAATTTTGATCAAATACATAGTTATATTAATAGTTTGAATTTTTCATTTTCCATTATAGGCATATCCGAAACTTGGTTAAAGCCAAATAGTATTGTAAGCTTTGATATTGATGGGTATGATATATGATTATACGCTCAGATAGAAGTAATGGACGTGGTGGAGGAGTCGGATTATATGTTCGTAAAGACTTACCCTACAAAGTGCATGATTTTTCAGAGCAATGTGAAGGAGTGCAGTTTATTGGTATTGAGATTATTTGTAAACATTCAAAAAATATATTTGTTATGGTGAATTATCGTCAGCCTAAATCTAGTCTTCCATTGTTCGTATCTTTTTTTGAAAATATTTTGAATGAAAAAGTCATTAAAGACTTGAGTTCTTACATTATGGGCGATTTCAATATTGATATTTTGAAAAGTCAAGATAATAATCACATTTCTGATTTTGTGAATACAATTCTTTCGTCTGGCTTTTATCCATTAATTAATAGACCAACTCGGATTACCAATTAAACTCTTATAGATAATATATATACTAACATTTTTCATCAGCATATGTCACCAGGTATTTTGATTACAGATATAACCGACCACTTTCCTATTTTTAATGTATCACAAACAGTTGGAAACTTTAATTTTGATTTTGATTATTTAAAAGAAAATAGTGGAAAATATAGAAAATTAAGTAAAGAAAATATGTATGGTTTATTATGTGCTTTGAAGGATACTGATTGGTCAGCTGTATACTCTCAAACAGACCCAGAGAAAGCTTATGATCTATTTATTGCTATATTTGTAAAATTATATGATAAATATTTGCCATTGATTGAACGAAAGATTGATACAAAGAATAATCCTAAGAAACCTTGGGTCACATTTGATATTTTAAAATTAATTAAAAAGAAAAATGGACTCTATAAACAGTATATGAGAAATTTATGTGAACGGAGACAAAAGAAATATAAGAAATGTCGGAATAAATTAAACAGTTTATTGCGGCGTTCAAAAAGAAAATATTATAAAGATAAATTTGATACTGTGAGAAATAATGCTAAGAAAACGTGGTCCATGATTAATGAAATATTAGGTAATAAAAAGATTGTGAATAAATCGAACACGTTTAATTATGAAAATACAATTTTGACGGACCCTAAAGATATTGCTGAACATTTCAATAATTATTTTGTTTCTATTGGTTCTAAAGTATGTGATGATCCTGCAGCGAATACTTCTCAATTTACCTGTTATATGAATCGCCCTCTGGACGAAACCTTATTTTTTAATCCAATAACAATAGATGAGCTCATAGACGTATGTAAAACATTAAAAAGTGGGAAAAGTAATGGGTATGATGATATAAGTGCCGATGTTGTGAAATATGTTTTTTATTATATTGCTGAGCCCTTTTTACATGTATGTAATTTGTCATTAAGTTGTGGTCATGTACCTAGTAAATTAAAAATGTCAAAAGTAGTACCTATTTATAAAAAGGACGATGCACAAGAATTCACTAATTATCGACCAATCTCAATTTTACCATGTTTCTCAAAAATTCTTGAAAAGATAGTGCATAAAAGGTTATATAATTTTTTAGATAAACATGATGTATTATATCAAGGTCAGTATGGGTTTCGTGCAAATTATTCAACTGAAATGGCTGTTATTGAAATACATGACAGAATTATTAATTACTTAAATGACCAAAAACATGTTATCGGAATTTTTATGGACCTGTCAAAGGCCTTTGATTCTCTTTCACACTCTATTTTATGAAAGAAATTGCAATATTATGGTATACGTGGCACGTCTTTTAATTGGTTAAAATCATATATAACAGATCGTCTTCAATTTACTGTTTTTAATAAGTTGGCATCATCTTTTAAAACTGTACAAACTGGAGTGCCACAAGGATCTATTTTAGGACCACTATTTTTTTTATTGTATATTAATGATGTTGTAAATGCTTGCCATGATTGTGATTTTATTCTTTATGCAGACGATACATCTATTCTTGCCCATAATGATAATATTGACATTTTAGTTCAATCTTTAAATGAAAATCTTGATAATATTGTAAAATGGTTTAAGTGCAATAACTTGTCTTTAAATATTACTAAGACTAATTACATATATTTCCATAAAAAGAGTGTAAATGTCCCACAAAATATTAATATTCAAGTGAATTCTACCCCCTTGATTAAATCTAAATCGGTAGTCTTTTTAGATGTAAGAATCAATGAGATTTTAACTTGGAGTGACCATATTACTGCTGTTTGTTCTAAAATATCTCGCTATGTTGGCATACTATATCGTATAAAATATTATTTACCTATGTATATTTTGTTCAACATTTATAATGCTTTTATTTTATCAAATGTTTCATATTGCAATGTGATATGGGCTAATACATACTCTACCCACTTACATAAATTGTTCATATTACAGAAAAAAGCGATACGATTTTGTACAAATTCAGATTTTTTATCGCATTCATCACCCATTTTTAAACGATTATATACTCTGAAAATGAAAGACATAAATTTATTACAAACAGCATCCCTCATGCAACGCTACTATTTGAATATGTTATCTTCTTATTTAATGAATATGTTTACTTTGAATCGTAATATTCACGGTTATTCTACTAGAAATTATAATAAATTCCACCGCTGGACATACACTAATGATTTATCTAAATATTCTCTACGAAACACAGGACCAGAAGTCTGGAATAATATTGATTTTAATAATTTTAATATTGCTTATAATTAATATTTTCAAAAGGCAGTATAAGAAATATCTAATTACTCAATATTAATTACGTTTTAAAATATTTTACTTTTTAAAAAGAACGTCAATTGTTGTTTCTTTGTTTTAATATATTAGTAATTATTTAGGTATTATGTTATGATTATTTTATAAAGACCATTTGACTTGTCAAACTTTTAAAGTTATTAATTATGAATTAAACTAAATAATCTGGTGTGCACGAAACTTATCAAGCCTCTTTATGGCTTTTAATTGTGCACCCCTTTTCCAAAATTATTAATTGATAATTTTTTTAAACAAATTTCTTGAATGGTTCATATTGTAAATCTCGCTTTCATTTCTCCTTTTCTATGTGTGTGTGTTATTTGTGTATGCCGTTTATGTAAATAGTTGTAATGCTTTTGTAATAAGCTGTTTAATGTTTGTTTTTTTATTGTATATGAATCCTTGAAATCATGTATTTTAAACTTGAATTTGAATCGGAATAAATGCTCAAATGAAAAAATATAACATACCGTAGAAATACCATACACCATACAACCACCATAGATCTACCATAGATCTACCATTCACTTTAGAGCCTCCATAGAGTGACTAACCACCATTAATATACCATAAAGTCATCATCCACCATAGAGCTACCATTAAAATATCTTACACCACAGGGATATACCATTCAACAGAAATACCATAGAATATACTCTACCATATAACATACCGTAGAAATACCATACACCATACAGCCACCATCTAACCACCATTAAGATACCACAAAGTCATCGTCCACCATAGAGCTACCATTAAAATATCTTACACCACAGGGATATACCATTCAACAGAAATACCATAGCATATACTCTACCATATAACATACCGTAGAAATACCATACACCATACAGCCACCATAGAGCTACCATAGATCTACCATTCACTTTAGAGCCACCATTGAATCACTAACCACCATTAATATACCATAAAGTCATCATCCACCATAGAGCTACTATTAAAATATCTTACACCACAGGGATATACCATTCAACAGAAATACCATAGAATATCCTCTACCATTTAACATACCGTATAAATACCATACACCATACAGTCACCATAGAGCTACCATAGATATACCATTCACTTTAGAGCCACCATAGAGTCACTAACCACCATTAAAGTGGCGCGGACAAGGCAAATAGAGGACGCTAGTCATATTCCACGCGCGCTACGTACGAGACGCGCGGCCGTCTGTACAAACTAATGATATCCCCTTTTAGCAGCACGTTCGTTCTAGCCTAGTTGACTGTCATGGCGCGGCCCACTGCGGGCGGCTGAGTAATTTTTTCCCGGCCCTCTATATGTCTTGTCCGCGCAACTTTAATATACCATGAAGTCATCATCCACCATAGAGCTACCACTGAAATATCTTCCACAATAGGGATACCATTCAACAGAAATACCATAAAAATATATTCTACCATATAATACACCATAGAAATACCATACACCATAGGTCGGCATCAATGATATACCACTGACCATAGAACTCCACCATTCAGCAATTGTGTGGTGTACCATACACATATCATTCACCACTGAGCTGCATCATAGAAATACCATTCACCATAGAGCCGCACCATAGGAATACCATAGATTTTTTTGTAAGGGAGAGTAGAGTAAGACATCAAGTGAAATCTGAAGTAAGTTTAACTTACTAGTCTAGTCTAGACCTGGGCCCCGTTGCAGAAAGAATATCGGTCTTAACTTTACACTCGATTTTTTGTGCGTAAGTTACGTTCAATTTTAAATGTTCGTTGCAAGAAGCGATTTTAAAATCTATCGTAAGTAGATTTGACTTGCGCACGATCCCGTTACAAATTTCCGTTTAAAACATATTCCGACACGGCTGGAAATAGACAACGACTCATTACCGCGGAATTGGGCTTGTTGATATAACATGAGACGCGGCAGACAAATCTTATTTCTTAACTAGTCCTGCTTCGAGTAGTGAGCGGTAAGTCCACATTTGACCCCTTTTACAAAGAAAAATTTCACCGGCAATGATATGAAATGTAAACTTACCTTATTATATTGCTATATAATTATCATAAATGTTGTGTATTTTGTGTAGAATCGTAATTATCCTAGCATAAAGGTAGCTCGTACACACAAGCTGCGGTGTTATTATTATAGTGTTACCCCATGTACTTAAATCCATGTCAGTGATTTAACACGGTAACTATACCATTTCCATTACCAAGTCCAAACTCAAAATTATGGACTCATTTTATACTGGAAAATCTGTACTTAAACATCAGAGACAGCCCTGAGACCCGTTTAAATTGATTCTTTGTAGAGTTTGTAGTTGATATGTATACTGTCTATCTTTCAAATATTTGCCAAATATGACAAATTGTCCTAGGCTATACAGCCTACAGGCTACTTTAGTCTATACAAACAAAACTAGTTAAAAAACAAACATTAAACAAAACTGAAATTAAAAAGGAAATTAAAGGTATGCATGCCATGGCCGCCAAGGGCAAGGCAAAGATATGAACATATAATGGAGGACAAAATTACAAAATTAGCCTCCTGTGAGTCCATCTCATGTGTTCAAATTCATGTGGTAATTTGCATCTTTACTGTACAATTCCATAGTGGTACAGCGCCATATAGGGGAAGAGAGGCAGAATTAACAGAATGGACAGGCTGATGACATGAAATGAGGAAAGCGAAAGAGAGAGAAGGATATGATGGAGCCTTTGCCTTGGAGGAAGCTGTCGAGCCACTGGTGTCGCCCCCAAGGCCAAGCCACAGCTACGGGATAGGTGAGAACCTGATGATGCATGATGTTACACAAAATGATTTTTTCAACAAACACTGAAGCCTAATATTTTTCTTCGATAGTCATGACTTTAGTTTGTAGTTTGTAGTATAATAATTATTTGTTATGGCTATATAATAATGGACATGAATTTAGCCTATATTCATGTCCATTATTAAGTAGGTCACTTGCTAAAAGTTAATTGAAAAAATGATTTTCTTGCTCAAATTTAAAATGCTTTATTATTATGGGCATTTATGGCATTCTTTACAAAGTCAACGTGCAAACATGTAAATGACTTAATTCTTCTCTGTGGGCTCGTTTTCAAATAGAATGCTGGTTTATAAAATGTCATTGCTCACTTATCTCTTGAACATTCAAGTTTGCAGGTGAGCATGGATTGGATATGATGTGACCAAAAACAAATGCTTTTAATTAGTATTTTATCTCTGTGACAGCTAGTACCGTGGCATTTCAAGGTGATACGTGCAAGACATTGACTGTGGGGACAAGACTTATAAATCTGTTCATGATGAAACTGTGTGTCATTGAATGTAGTTTCGGTAACTAGACTACTATATTTTACAATCTATTGAGTACAACTTTGTTTTTTATGTTCATGTTTTGTATTATATTTCAGCTCATCAAGCAGCCTCGCTGTCTGCAGTAGATGCCTGAATTTGCTGGGCTACCTAGCAAACCGAACTCTATGGTGGACTCCCCCGGTTAGAAGACCACGACGAACGTATCTGCCCAAGCTGGAGAAGGATGACCGAGCAAGAAGGGTAATTGGCAAGACATGGTGTGGCGAGATTGGTAGAGCGCGTGCCTTCTAATGTGAGGTCCTGAGTTCGAACCCAAGGTACGTATGCCCATCGCGATTTTCCTTCAACCAAGAACATTATCCACATTTGCTGCTCCCGACCCAGATATATAAATGGGCACCTGGAAGGATGGAAAGGAGTTACGTAGCACTGTGTGCACCTAGCTAGAATGCTCCCCACGGAGTGGACAATGTGCACTTTGTGTGCTGAATTGAGTGCATGTATCCGATGACCGGGTTAAAGTGTTGCACCGCAAGCGTCGAAAGACGGAACATGCGCTATATTTAAGTAGCCACCATTATTATTATTATTATTCAATATTCTCCCTGGATAGTTGATATGGTGCACAAGACTATTGTATCGGTTTCTAACTGCTCCTGATTATAATATATAATTGGCATCCAAATAGTGCTCTACATAGGCCAGTATTCTTGCTATGTATTAGTATGATTTCATCTTGGAAAAAAGGACTGGCATAATCATTAGAGAATGTATTCATTTCACTGCAAAATGATAATATTCTATTTGATGGAATGAATCGAAAGTCATATGTGTTAATTGTGTATTCTTTTTGGATTAAAAATTTGAAGAATAAAAATACATGCACTTTGTTGGCTATTTCATTCTCAGTCAAGTATAGCATTACCCTTTGTTTCTATACAGGCCTTTACGGTTTAATATAGTCAAACCTTAGTACCGTATAATGACCACTGAAGAGTAACAAGAAGAGTTGCCACTGTAATTAGATGCCCTCTGCAAAAAGATTAATACCATTCTTTATTTATCAGTTTAGTGATCACTGTTGACAGGTTTGCCGGTGTAGACAAGAGGCTGGTGAGAAGGGTTTGACTGGATGTATGTGTGTGTGTGTGTGTGTGTGTGTGTGTGTGTGTGTGTGTGTGTGTGTGTGTGTGTGTGTGCGTGTGTGCGTGTGTGCGTGTGTGTGTGTGTGTGTGTGTGAATATATGCATGTATGTGTGTGTTTATGTATGTATTGTATGCATGTATGTATGAAATTATGAATCAATGTGTAACACTGTATGATTATCTGTTTTATGAGGATGAGTTTTATCTGTATTTCTGTGCTTGAATGAGTGTGTATGTTGGTATGTTTGTCCATGTACATCCCCTTCTAGGATTGATCGTAAAGATAAAACACCTTTTTTATATCGTAAAGTTACGATCAATTTTAAAACTTACGACCAATAGTTACGATCAATATCAATCGTAACTTCTTTCTGCAACAGGATTGATCGTAAATTTTGGATTGATCGTAAGTTAGGAGCACTAAGGCCATTTACGATCAATTTTGGGACTTACTATCAATCGTAACTCTTTCTGCAACGGGGCCCTGATCTTGTAGTAGTAAAGACTAGTTACTACTATTAGAATTATTACTAGTCTAGATCTATAATAAAGTCTAACTTAAGTATAAGATATAAGAATGATAGTCTTACTCTTAGTGAGTAACTTTTGTATTGAAATTAATATTATGTCAATGTAACTAGTTTAACAAATGAAATAGAACAGAAGTTTTGACAACAAGCTGTGGAGCAGTCGAGACTCGAGTAAGACAAAGTCGAGGATGAGGTCGAGCCGATAGCGAAGGCTGAAGTCTGAATCAATTCGACTTAATTCACAAATGGGTACACTTCAAAGAGTTCAAAGTAACATGAATCGCCACTATAATTAACAAACTCCAACCAGTCCAATTAATAGAACCTGCACATTAAACAGAGTCATGGAGTCATGAGGAATTCATTGATTCAACCCCAAAATAGCCAGACACCGAAGCCGGTGCAATTACAGTACCAACAGCAACACACAAACTGATTCTGAGACCGAGGCGTAAATGCAAATTAACTTGTCTTCCGTACAATTTTACTACAACCACTCGTCCACTGTCAATGGAATACGCTAATTTAAATAAATCTACACTACAGACAGTAAACCAGCCGTCGGGGCGGCTCAGCCTCAGTCAGGGCAGACCTCACTTCATACAATTAATTTACATAATTAATAATTATGTCATAAAAACTCATACTCATGAGTCATACTCTACAGACTGTTTAGTACTCCTTTAGTCTAGACCTAGTCTAGGCTAGTATCAGTCTACTAGTCAGAGTAGACTAGTCTAGACTAGACTTGTCACTAGTCTAGACCACACATATGTACATTACAATAGCGTTGTGCGGAGATCAACCTCTTCCGCCCGCTGCACTATTCAACGGAAACAAAATTTTGTTGTCGGCTGATTTCTCCCTCAATTTACCAGCAAATGCAAAATAAAATTTGTTTATGTGATCCACAATTCATATACTTTGATAATAATTACCGACTTTGTTGTTTTGAAGACCGTAAAATGTAAAAATAAAATGATTATTTCCCCTCCGTTTTCCTTACCGATGCGTCCTAAAACACGGCGTTCAACTGTTGAACGCAACAGTGTAGGAATGGCCGGTATTGTTATCTCCAGCGCATTAGCATATATGTCGTGTAAATGGTTCACCTGAGTGAACCATTTACTTTGTAGATGTAGTCTAGACTAGAGTTACGCTTGCTAAGGACTAAGAGTAAGAATATTATTAGTATTATTTGATTAAATTAAGATTAATTCATGATTAACAATAACTTATTGAATAAAGTGAATAACATCTTTATAGACTTTAACAAACAAGTCATAATTAATATTTAGTCTAGACTAGTCTAGAGACTAGACTCTAGAGTCGATAGTAACTTCCCAGCTTCTGTCCTTACTACCTTAGCCTTCTTAGGCTTACCCTAAAATAGAGCTAGGGGCTAACTACTCTCTCGGACCCACCTCCAGCAGTATTTTGGAGGATTAAACGAGTACCGAGTATCAAGTCCAATTTGCCAATTCAATATTTAATTTGGTATTGAGACCGTCCAATCCCAGTTGGTACCAACACAAAATACCGCATATGGGACTACGGTTACTTAAGCCTCGTATCATTACTTCTAACAATCCTCCAGATAGCAACAAATAAATCACTTACCCTTGGCATTCACTCACTGATAATAGTCAAGATGATCTGCATAATGAATTTCCAACTGTTATTAAAGGGACATTCCCTCTTTTGCGAGCCAAATTTCAAAAGTTGCGAGGTTATCGTTTTATATGAAAGAAAATGTCATTTAATAGCATGCCTGAACAAATTAGGGCTTGAAATCTCTTCTTCGTGGAGTTATAGACCTAAATCTAATAAACCATCGTCCAACGGTTAATGTGCATTAAACGTGCATTCACCCGTCGAGAAAGTTCGCTTACGGATTCCACGGAGCGCCACAGCGCTATGCGTGACCCCTATGTGACCCGCGCTAGCTACGTGACCCGCGCATGAATAACAGCGGGTAAGCGATTACTAATCAAAATAACCAAACCTCGCTTAAACTGACTACATGTAATAATATATTCTTCATTTTTTAGATCTTTTTCCGTGACATACCTTTACAAATGTCGGCTTCACAATACCCTCTCAAGAATAAGTGCAAAATTGTTGTAATATTATGCTAAATCAGTTAAACTTCTTTATTGACCGATATATAGTTTGATGGAGGGATGCATTCGTTTTTTCATTCGTAGAATCCAAATTACAGGGCTGTTCGATCTTTTTTTTGTGTGTGTTACATTCATCCCCATCCGTCAACTGGAAACTGTTCAGACGTTTTGTAAAAGAGGGACTGTCCCTTTAAGTGATAGACATAATTTTCAGATAATGGAGTCCTATTAAAAGGTAATTTTGCGATTTACTTTCCCTTTTTTCGCGGCAACCAGACCAGTCAGCTGTGATCGTTTCCATGGAGATGAAGCCGATTCTCAACCTTATTAGCTTAATATCGCGATTTTTTTGTATCGTTCTCAAGGTTTTCGATTCCAGTCCTCTGACGTCACTTCGATCGATAATATGGGAATTTATGGCGGGAATATTGTATATTTTTCCCATTTATGTTGTATTTACTGACTCAAATGTTAACAAATATTACAAATTGTATTATTATGAAGTGAAAGCAATAATGACTGTATTTTATTTCTGTAAATCAAGCCTAGCGATCTTACTATGCTCTCCAAATTGTAACCGTATGGCACCAGCCGACAGATCAGTTTTTGCCAGCTGGTCCGGCGATCGCGCAATCGATGAGCTGTTTCTCTCTTTGATATATGTATATCACAGTATCGAATCTCTCTGGTGTACAGCAATATAGTTGAGTGGCCCCCCGGGCGTTGAACGTTGTATAATTAGTCATGAATTGGCCCTGTAGCACGCGTCTATAGGCTTGCATTGATGGTCATGGTAGAGCGTGGATGTTTATATACCGGGCGGTGCGCGGCGGCCTTAAAAGTCTGAAATACATGAGCAAGTAAACTATTTTTTTGGTAATTTTAAACTCCAAGTGTTTTATAAGTCCTCTAAAGCATCAACTCTCCTAATACATATACTTCGCACAAAAAGTTCCGCAATCGAGGTTTGGAATTAGCATTACATCCGAATGTACACAGTAAAAAAAAAATTAAACCACTTTTTAAATAACCAAAAACGCTGTTTAAGCCGGTCCCTCTAACAACGTTCTTTAAAATTTAGAACAACCAACATCTTGGTTGTTCAAAATTTTAAACAACGTTGTTAGAGGGACCGGCTTAAACAGCGTTTTTAGTTGTTTAAAAAGTTGTTTAATTTTTTTTTACTGTGTAGGGCAAAGTAAAAAATTAAATGTTTTGACTTTTGACTTTGTCCTACATTTGGATGCAATGCACATTCCATGATAAGATATTCATAGCAAATGTTATACCAATGAAAAGGGGAGAATTCACGCTTTCCAATGGTACCAAAATTATGAATGATTATAGCATAATACAAAAAGTTATTAATGCGCAAACCTCGATTGCGGAACTTTTTGACACCACAAATTGTCGCTTTCTGCACAAATTGTCGTTTGCGACAATTTGTGGAGGCGATGGCGACAATTTGTGCTGGTAGCTGGCACCACAAATTGTCGCCACACATACGGTCCTGTTCAAAGCCATGATGACATACATTTTGGATTAAAATGATCATTCTTGACATACGGATATATACCAACGCACCAACATTATAGGACATGTGAGGTTTGTGTATAGTGTGTGAGTGTGTGTATGTGTGTGTGCGTGCGTGTGCACACGTGGTATGTGAAGGATTAAGGATGGGTGTATGTGTGAATGTAGGGTGTGTGTGTGTGTGTGTGTTTATGCGTGTGTGGGGTGTGGTCTCGGACTCGCAAATGTTGGAACATTTTCCACGGCTACCACCCCCTCCCACCCCCCCCCCCCCCCCATAGCTGATTTTGAACTGTAAAAACTGCATGCCAATATGAGTGAGTTGTGAACTTTGTGATAAAAGCATGAAATTGAGCACACATGAAGATATGTGATTCTAAGGAAATTGAGATACATGTATCTAGCCAACACAGCACTTTTGCACCAATTAGTTTTGTGACCTTTGACCTCAGGACTCAGGATTTCACCAGATCATTTCCTGCACTTAGTGCATGCAGGTACCCAGATTCGCTCAAAATTGCCCCTCAAGTTCTTGAGATATTTATGAATGTGTTAGCCAATGAACGACGCATATTTTACACACAGTTTTAAAGTAATAAATGATTAACCCTAACCAGGCCGGATTACTTTGGCTATGCAATGGCCGGGGTGGGGGGCGGGGGGGGGGGGGGGGGGTTCCACCCCCTTTGAGATCTCTGCCGACGAACGCGCGGCCGCCACGAAATTTGGCACACAGATAGCTTGCGACATAATCTACAAGATTACATTGTTATGTTTTTGAAAATAATACAATTTCAATTGATTATTCACATTTATGCTGAAATCCCCTTTTTGACTGTAAATCGCTAAATAATCACTGAACATTAATTTTGTTTGCCTAAATTAACCGGTTTCGAACGTTAGAAATTGCGACAGCGCAGATTTTCTTCATGTAGGCTATTTCTTTGTTTTTTGGAATTACTTATTATTTGTTTTTTAGACTTAAGTTTGTTTTTTTCAATGGAAAAAATTATTTACCATTTCCATCTAGAATTTGTACACCAAACACACAATTTTGTGATTTTGGGGCCGACGCTCACTTACAAACGGTCACTGCGTGACTTCGGAATAGTATACCGGTCGTCGCAAATTTGGTCTCAAAAGACTTCAATACAACAAAAAAAGCCCATGAAGTCACGCGGCGATACCTGCGTGCGTTGCGGAATTATCACGCGAAAGGTCGAGCCCCCCCCCCCCCCCCCAGGCCTGGTTGAATACAAATTTCTTTTGACATCGAATAAAAAAAACATAACCATTTTAATTGTTACAAAGACAGCACGAATAAATAAACCATGTATTCACAAACGAAAATACAAAAAAGACAAGAAATTAAAAAAAGGGGACAAATCATTGCCCCCCCCCCCCCCCCAGCTCACAAACACCCATGAAAGGTACCTAACTAGAAACTGAAGGAAAAGCAGAAATACAACCGAAAATCACATCAAAACGAATATTAACACATGCTCACACATGGCTTGTTTTTTTTTTTTTTTTAAGTTGTCTCGAGGCCAATTTGTAGTGTTCTTTAATGGTCTCGGCCCCCAAAACCAAATAGTCTCGGTCTCGGCCTCGAGATTTGTTGACGGATCTCGGTCTCTGCTTCGTAAAAATCTTCCACTGGTGTCGAGGCCGAGGCCGGCCTCGAGTCCACCAACACTGATTATTATTATTATCATCATCATCATCTTTGTAGCTTGAAGACAGCGACTGACGACAATTTGTGCAATATGCGACAATTTGTGGTGTGAGGTTTTACGTGATTTCACAAATTGTCGCCGGGTATGGGGACGGCGAGAGCAACACAAATTGTCGCAAACGACAATTTGTGCAGGAGGCGACAATTTGTGGCGTGACATTTTGCACAAATTGTCGCCTACGACAATTTGTGCAGGTACGACAATTTGTGGTGCAACAGACCCTCTGAAAATTCGACCATCAAAGTGGGAATGAAGAGAAAAATGTGATCGCCAATATTTTGCTTGGATAAAATGCACGGATAAAACATGCATTGGGATAATTGACATTTTTACCCAGTTTTCCATTGTTTACCAAATTCAAACAGATAGGGGGAAAATGCCCAACTTTTACTCAATCTTCACAGGATCTTAGATACGTACATGACCTATTATTTGTATTGTTCATCCGTAAGCCTCTAGCTTTCTAGTCATGCACAATTAAGTTTTATTGTAAATGAATGTCTACTTTTAAGGCAAACGATAATGCAGGGTATCGCTCAAATCTATAATACTTTCATGTAATGCACCAATATGGGAGGTAATAGGATAATAATGTTAATCGTAATGTGCTGATGGTACATTTGCCTTTCTGAGTCAGTGTTCGAGGAAATAACATGTTAACTTTTTTTCTTTTTGTTTCTATTTCTATCTGTAGTTGCAATACTAACCTTCATATGCAAAGACGGGTAGTAAGTATTATTTTCAAATCATATTTCTAGCTCTATATCTGTACCTAATCCAGTTGCTGGTTTTTCATTATAGAAACACACGTTACGGAGTAATTATTTCCTTGCTCACTCCATTTATATAAAAATGTATTACATTATTATTTACATAAGTATATATACCTGACACATAAGTACATATATCTGACACTTTTACAATAGTCTTAATTTTGTTTTATATAACAAATCAATAACTATGAGTTTTAGAATTCACAAATCATTGACCCATCGATATTCCTTAATAAAACCGTGAAAACAACCAGAATAACATTTTTGTTAGCAATTGAAATGAGAAATATGTAGAATGTTATGAATGTTATGTACAAAACGACAAGGCAAATTGCTGGTAAATGATGTTGTAATTGGTGATAATTTCGAAAGGATTGCTCATTTCTCATGAAATTTAAATCAACATACCCCTGTGTTTCCTGTCCACTAATTTAGATAACATTTTCACAAATTTGTCCTCTTATTCTCCTCATTATGTGAGTAAATAATTAAATCTGGCTTGAGGTGAGCGTTTCGAAAACCTTTTCAAATTCATTTTAAAAAACGTAAACGTGGCGAAAATGTATCGTTTTATTTTGTATTGATATGAGAAGCGTTGAAGTTAGCGTGTTCTTGACTCTATTGAAAAGAGAAAAATACCCATTATATCGGAATACTTTCTTCAATACAGAAAACAGAATTGATTACATTTTGAATACAGTAAGAAGTTAAGGCTCTACAGACAAGAAAACTACCTCAAAATTGTGTTTTACTGTATCAATGGTAGATTTTCATGAAGATTACTAATAAAAACATATTTTCCTCGTGGGAAAACCCGGTAAAAAAAAATCATCTTGTAATCATCCCGTAAAAAAATTGAGTCTAGGCAAAGAAAAATGACGTCATCTTTGTGACGTCACATTTGGATAATCGCTGTATAGCTTGGTACTCTATTGTCATAGCCGTACACGCTGAGTGCATCTACTCACGTTGACAGACATGACAGAGAGATATTATTTATATTTTTTTTCAATATTTGCAAAGATTTGTTTAAGTTTATATCATGGAGGATCTACACTCAGATGTGTTGCTGCATCCTGCTACAATGCATTTCTTAAGGATTTTCAGTTAAGCCTCAATTTCCAAGCAAATACGAGTTTGTTTTACTAGCAAGTCAAAGGCTCTGCATGTAAACCATGCACGTTCGTATTTTGTACTCCGTGTTGTGGTCTTCATGTGACGTCATGACTCGATGGGCACGTACGCACACGCGCGCTCTGCTATAAATAACTTGTTTAGGAGTATGGAACGCCGATGCGAAAAACAGCCAACAAGTTGACTGAAATTTACCTTTTTTGCCCAACATATTAAACAAATATACCATGCACTGAGAGCCTCTAGTTGAAATTATGGATTCCGAGGTGACAGGAAAAGCACCGAGGAATCCATAATTTCACTAGTGGCTCGAAATAGTGCATGATATATTTGTTTTATATCCTTCGCATAATCATACTCATCGCCAAAATAAATGATTTCAATTAAATTAAAGAAAAATATAAAGAAAAACAAAACATTGATCATGGAACCATCACTGGACTGACTATGTTCTGTTTGTGACACTGGCCCCCTTTGCGCAATAGTCCTAGCGCAGAGCGCGTATTGCGCTATCTTTCCATTCATGGTTACGCGCCTTAACAACTAATGCGCACCCAAATGCAAAACGCGCGCATCAAAGTGAATAATTAACCTGCTTTACATACTACACACGTGTAATTGTATGGAGAAAATAGCAATTCGTACATTACACAAACAGCTAGTGCAGTGCACACCGCGGCCGATTGTTAAATGATGAATTAGTGTCACGACCACAGAAGGACAACGATGCACAATGTGCACCATTGTCGGAATTTTTAAATTCGAATACCGCTACGTTATACATGAAATGCATCTCTAGAATATTCTTTGGAACTTATTGATATTCGCGGGTGAAAATATGCTGTATTTCTTTTTAAATAACTCTTTGAAAAATCTCGTCGAGCATCTTTCGCATGCTAAAACAAGACCTCTGCTCGCAGGGAAGTTTTATAACACGCATCTCTATGGGCTCAATATGATCACCCGGCATCTATGACGTCATTCATGGAATAGCATTTACTATTCCATGAATGACGTCACGCATAGCACATTTTTCTCCATGGGCATTACTATGTTTGGTCACATGACGCTATGTAGACCAATCACTGAACAGGATTTCATTCATGTAGGATATAATCAAAGCTACAAACCTGATTCAAAGCCGGGATTTCACTATACCTTTAATACTTGTCGAAGTACAATAGGAAGTACAATAGTACCTTAGGATTCTTAGGATTCTGTGTAAGTCACCTTTGTCAGCATCAGTCGATTTCACTTGGTATGAAAACTCATCTGATTCATGTTTCCATACCGTTCCCAGCACTTTCTCTTCTGTCAGGGTTTCCAGGACGTTCACCCCTTCTGGTTTTATCTCATCTTCACTCATTTGGATATTAGAAAGCCAGCCCTTGACTCGGAAACCACCATCAGCTAGAACTGCATCAATGTTTTGGGTTAACTCTTTTGCCTCTTCTGTGGTTTTGACTGATGTGCAAACATCGTCCATGTAAGTGTCACGTCCAAGCACCATAGCTGCTTCTGGATGCTTTGACTTTCCCTCTTCTGCTGTTCTCCTCAGCGCTATCTGAGCTATGGCTGCCGCTGGCTTGTCTCCGAACGTGACCACCTGCTTCACATACACATCAGGCTTCCTGGAGGTCTGCATGTCTCTCCATAGCATAGGTATCGGTGAACATGCTGATCTTCCTCTGTCATGAGCACTCTATGGTACATTTTAGAAATGTCACCACAAATTGCTACGGGATGCTCTCTGAACCGAAGCAAGACTCCAAGCAAATTGTTCAACATATTAGGCCCTTTCAACCAATAATCGTTTAGGCAATGACCTTGGTAGTTGGCTGACGCGTTGAACACAATCCTCACTGGCGTGCTTCGTTTCTCGGGACGTATCACTGCATGAACGGACACATAATGCACCGGTCCCTCATAACTAGACATCTCTTTGTCTGTTAGCTTTTTCGAAAATCCCATCTTCTCCATGTCTACTATCTAATGGTGCTAGACTTCCGCATACTCTGGATCCTTCGCCAGCTTTCTCTCAATAGACTAGAGCATTTTCTCTGCTTGGACTCGGTTATCTGGCAAAATGCGGGGGTCTCTTTTCCATGGGTATATCTCTCCATTGCTTTCCTACCTTCTCACAGGAGTTGTAGATTAGGTTGTACTCGTCTTTCTCTGCTTTGCTCATGTTAACAGGCTTGTAGTCGCAATCACTGCACTGATCGATCCAGTGTCCATCCTTATTCTTGCATAACCAGCATCGGAACTATGAGGCTTTAGCGGGGCTTGAAGCCGATATCTGACTTACTGGTGCATTGGGTCTTGATTCGTTCCTAACCGGTGCTGAGGAACGCATCCTGGCTTTCATCTCGCCTTCCATCCATTTCAAGAGAGACTCTAGGGTTGGTGTATCTCGCTCTTGTCTCCGATACCATAGTCTGCGATCTTCCGTGCTCATCTTGCGCTCTATTATGGCCAACATATGACAGTTGTCCATGTCATTTGCTCGCCCCACTTCCTTTAACGTGTGGAAGCTTCTGCGCACCAGGTTCACGAAGTCGCAAAATCTTTCATCTTCTCCATACTTCACCGGCCTGAATCTGGAGATATCGTTTAGGATTGTATCGGCTACCATGCGTGGGTCTCCATAGATCAGATCCAACTGGTTCCACGCTGCTTCGTAATCTTGACCAATGCCTGTGATGTGCTGCAAAGCTTTACCGCTCAAGCATGATCGAAGAACCATTAATGCATCTCTTCCACTATATTGATGATGGACCACATGCTGAAAATCTGCCTTGAAAATGTTATATTCTCTAATGTCACCTGAAAACTTAGGCAGCTTCGGCTTCTCCATCTGAACACGGGAGTGAGGAGCAGGGAATGGACTCTGTTGCGTGTCATTGGTAGCTGCAGGCGATGTCTCTTGGGTATCGTCGTTCTCACTCACTTGTGACGCAGCAAGCTCTTCTTCATTCTGGCAGTAATCTCTCTCCTTGACATGAAGCTTGAGAAATGCTTTCTGACATTCCTCTATCCACTTCTCTCCTTCCTCAAACTCTTCATCATCCTCTATCATCTGCGAGTAAGCCTCGTGCTGCTCTTGTAGACTTGTGTAGGCTTCCTTGTAGTTCTTAAAAGCCTCCGTGACTTCACGAACTGGACGTAGCTCTTCCAGCATAAAGTCCAGAGCATTACCAAGACGTGTGAATTTAGCTTATGCTCCTCTACGTTTCTGCTTCAAGCTCTTGGCGTCAGCAGCCATGATGTCTTCTCTCTAACTCCGGATCCCAGGTCAGCAGAAGAAATTGAATGTGTGGATCACGGTAGCTCCCAAGAAGTCAGCCCGATACACTCCGCATGTATTGTATAAGTCTAACCGAAGCTAGATTGTGTTTATTCAATTTCTATGAGAGAGTGTACTGGTAACTCAACATGCTCGTTACAGCTGTCTAAATGCTGCAAAATTGGACCACAAACTCTGGGTCTTCAGACGAAAACCGTCTCTTCCAAACACGCGTTAGCTCTGCTAAACCGAATTGTACGGTGTCTTTAAATGAGCTGTTATGGTATCTTTAAGTCGACAACAAAAATATTATTTTCCGTTCTTTTTCAACGAAACACAATGTATGCCCCGATTCCTCATCTATATACTCCTCGACCTCTATTTCAATGTGTTCCTTTTTAGAACAACATGATGGAACCAGAAAATTTACCTAGTATACAGCAACACAATGGGAGCTATTGTAATAATCTTATGAAGAAATTACTTCAAATTCATCCTACGCTTAAAAAACCCATTAGAGAAAAGCTTTAAATATTCATATTGTATTAATTTTCATCTCTTCCTCCGTCTAAACTAAGTGGTATTGTAAATATTTATGTATAGTATTTGTTTTGCATAGTCATTATATTTTGACTAGATCTTACCTGTCTATTAAAGACATGCATGTATTATTAAAGATATGCATATATTATTATATCTGTAGGTATTTCCTATTCATGTATTATGTGTTGATGAAGATTTTTTATGAAGCTACATTATTTTTAAACAAACTGTTACAAATACTTTATTTTAAGGAGATTACATTTTTACCATATACGTGCGGTTCCTGATACCGCTCTAGCGACCTGATTTGTCAGTTATCTTTAACCATAACAAGACTGGGAAGCCTTTTAGACCCACACCATCTCGATTTTCGTCGTGACTACGGTCCTGGAGTCACATTTCATTTTAAGTTCACATGTCGCACTAAACATTGCATCAAAAGTGCAATTTCCCATTCATCTGTGTCTAAAATTCATGTCTATTTTGAAAGATGTAAAACTTTCTATTTACATCTGCCAAAACCTTAATTCAAATTTGAAATACCGCTTCGTAGAAAATGTATAACGCCATAACATAAAATAAAAAAAACAATCAACAAAAAGAACGAAATGAAAGAACAAAAATGCATAAGAAAATTCAAGTTTGTATGGATTTCTTTGTTTTTGAAGTGTTGACTTTATTTGTTTAATTATTAATTGTGAAAAAAAGCTCAAACCCAAAATATTTTAAAAATATTTGCATGCCCATACATAAAAATTAAGAAAAAAAAACATGTTTGGGTAATCGATCATCTCTAATTTGCATGTTATTGAACCAAATATTGATTTAATGATGGATTATTGAGATAACATCGGCAGGTATAATTACGCGCATGCCAAATTTGGTTGTGATCTGGCACGTCAAGCTAGAGGAGTGAGACATCATTTGGTGACGGACGAATATCAATAGCATTTGAGCCAAAATAACGTTTTCATTGTTTGAATTGAGTTGGGGTATGTATGTTGCCCCCACTCCGATTCCCCTTATACATAATTAATAAACATAGGGTTCATTTTACGAAATGCCTTTATAAAAAGGTTCTTTCCCATGATTTGTTTCTACTATCATATTGCTTGCAGACATTTTTTGAAAAGTGCATTTTAAAATGTATTTATCTATGACTTCTTTCCTACGCAGGGGACCGTGATGACCATTAATAGCCTTATTGATCGCTGACTCACACTGTTGTCGCAACATTTGCAACCATTATCACGATTCTTGCTCAACCAACAAGAGGGATGATCAGTTCGATTGCACTGATTATGAAGTGTACGTGGTTTTTTAATAATACAAAATAAATAGTTGTTATTATTTACAAATACACTTATAGTAATGTATACGTACATATGTGCACAAATTATAATCTGACATAAACCGTATTCGGGTGAGGATTACTGGTCATGTCGCGATCACATAGTGCACATAGCGCCTAATCATAAGGGCCACGTAAGGCAAAATGAAGAAAACATACATTATGCTGCCATAAAGACACCTTAAAACATGGTATTTTTTATAAGAAGTGGCAGTGCGTTGCCGTACGAAGAAAAAAAAAACAAGTTCATTTTACATGACAGCTACGTGGCGTTGTGTGTCCTTTATACAGGATGGCCAAAAAAACCGCAACGGGGTACTTGTAATAATAAAGACACATGTTGACTAGGTTCGTGGGATATAGGGCATCTTTTACAAAGAAAATTGATACCAAGAACAGTAATTTTGATCGAGTAGTTTTTTATTTTATTTAGGATGCCTGTCATAGCATCGAACAATAAGCAATACGCGCGCCATTATTAGTGTGCATTCAGCTGTGTGCTGAGAGAAGGGTCATAGTTGTTCGATGCTATGATAGGCAGGAAGTGCGATTTATTAGGCACTGACGTGGTAAAAATTGGCACAAATTGGAACCTGACAGGGTCTCATTTAGCCCTATCAAGCCCAAGCTATTTTGTAGTTCCTAGGCCCAATGGGGGGCTCATAGGGCCCCCCTCTCTAATATCTTTATTATTCAATCAACCACTTTCATATTTGGCACACGTGTCAAGTAGGTCAAGCTCTACAAGTTGCAATCATAAACTTGTTTAAAGGTCACCATACAAGGGCGCTATTTACGATAATATGATGAAAAACATAGAACATGTCAGAATATAGAAGTTTTGGGGCTGTTTTCGCCAGGTGGACTGTTATGAAGTAGGCAAAATTAACTTTTTAACATGATTATGTAATATTACATATTCTGGAACATTATTGTGGATGTGACCTTCACACGACTTATCAGACACATTACAGTACATGATAATTTACGTATGCAATTTCTTCAACTTTTACCCTATAAACTTAAACAAAATTCTTTTTTTCATATCAAAATGCTTGTAGACATCATAAGAAACCCCATTAGCAGATTTTAATCACAGCAATGTCATACAAATTAATAAAAACTATATATGATTTTATTCTTATTATATTCATTGTGTTGCGCCCTTTTGTCTTAAAAAACAAAGAAAAGCAAAAGAAATCTCCATGAAATTAATTTCAGGTATTGACAACCTGTTACCGATGATTCTCATAAAATTTGACCAGAAAAACACCCAAACTTCACTTGTGTACTAAAAGAAAAACTAGGCCAACCTAGTCAAAGTTTATACCAAAATGTTCGCAATAACATTTTAGGAAAAGTCACCAAATTTGGTGACAATCGAATGAAAACTGTGGAAGCGGTGATCGAAAGTATGGTAAGGGGGGCTCATAAGGGTTCAGACGTCCTAAAACCAGAACTACTCAACCAAATTTACTGTTCTTGGTATAATTTTTTCTTTGTAAAAGAAGCCCTATCCCGTAAACTTAGTCATCATGTTTCTTTATTATGACAAGTACCCCGTTCCGTTTTCGGGGGCCATCCTGTATAGCAACGTGGCGATCGCATGGATCTTTAACAGCTACGTGGCGTCCTATACTAGGTCTGTAGTTAATGGGGTGTATACGAACCGCCATTGTTGGTTTTCTCAAATTGTATTACGTGGCCCGTACCGCTAGTCTTCTCGCCTTCTTTATAATGTTAATCGAGAGTAAACATTTGTAGTATCTGTATTTTACAAACAAGAAGCAAAACATATTTTTGTTGTGATCATGAGAATAGAGACCAAATATGATTACTATAAGTTGAGGTAACATGTGTTAATTGGATATCGTCAGATTTACTTTTCGCAATGAGTCAACAGTCCTATTTTCTTTGGTACGCTTATAACTTAATTTCACCCTCGTTTACTGTTGATTTCTATACAATTATACGCCTAATTCGATATTCAATTGTTGTATGTAATAATTCTGTACAATGATCTAACCGAATGGATGGTATCAACACATTGTAATAATTACGACCATCTGTCCATTTTGTTTAAACCATATCAATGCCAAATATGTTGGGTGCGCTTCGTTATTCCGAAGGTTCGTTATTCCGAAGGTTCTTTATTCCGAAGGTTCCTTATTCCGAACACGCAAATTTCGTATACCTGAGGGTTCGTTAATCCTAAAATGAAATAGGGTTCGTTAATCCAAACATTTGTTGCATTATTCCGAAGGTTCGTTATTCCGAAGGTTCGTTATTCCGACGGTTCGTTATTCCGAAGGTTCGCTATTCCTAAAATGAAATCAGGTTCGTTATTCCGAAGGTTCGTTACTCCGAAAATAAAATCGGGTTCGTTATTCCGAAGGTTATTCCGAATGCTTCACATTCTTACATTCATATAATATGTTTATGTCAAAGGAAGGGCAAGTATTTTGTGAGGCAAATTCTAAATGTATTACCAACGCGCAAGCTTACACTTCTAGAATATTAAAGGGCTTGCTATTTCGATGGTGTTTCGTGTATTTAGGACTCCATTTTGTATGCAAAGTCCTTGGATCCGTTGCAGAGAGAGATACAATCGATTGTAAGTTAAAATTAAATTAAGTCAGATCATATGTTCGAAATGCGCAAATATGATTGGTTGAAACTTACAAATTTCCTAACTTACACTTAATTGTAACTTAAAATCGATTGTATCTCTTTCTGTATCTGGGCCCTTCTGAAGATAACCTTTATATGATGTATAGCCATCGTAATATTATAGTACTGTATAATGCGTTTATACTTTTCTAATCTTACCAGAACAAATTTGAGTGAGCTTTATTGTTCAAGTAATTTGTATAGAAGTATCGTGCACAACCCATGTTGATATTTTTAATCAACATTCGTATTATAATGTCATTGTTTTCGCGCCTTTTGTTCCTAAATAAGAATCAACACAACCATTTTTATTTTAAAATAAACGTTAGTCAATAACAAGTATAAATATTTTACGTAGATTAAAGTCGTGTTCCGTTACGTTTTGAAAGGTGTCTAATCTTGATATCCTAAATTTTAATTGATCCTCATATGTTGCCTTAATTATAATTCACTTCATGTACTTTGCTTCCCATTTAGAATATCATATTATATATTTTAAGAAATATATTATACTGAGCTCATACTGTATTTGAATATGAATGTAAATTGTGAATAGCACAACTAAATAATTTGGTTGATTACATGAAATATAGGTTTTCCCCGTCAAATTCGTCAAAGCAGCAGCCAAACTAACGATTCGATCAGTCAAATTAGCACGAAATTGACTGACGATTTGGATCTTCATTTGATTGACTAAAATGGTCATTAAATTTAACTTTTAAAGCACGCGATCAGAAATTCCGGCAAAAATGAAATTAAAAAGGAGCATACAATTTGAAAAAAAATAGTTCAAAGAGCATCTAATTTTGTCGTGGGCATTCGGGCTTTCAATTTCGTCAATAGGCGAGCAAGTGTAAAAAATGTGCATTGTAATTCGTCATAGCGTAAACTAATCATGTACATGAGAAAAGAAAATAAACATGTATAGGGCGGGGTGCTTGAATGAAATGAATGAAACAAAACAAAGAAGTATCAATATGATGAATAATGATGAAATAGATAGATACATCGAATGAAGAATAGATTTATAAACCTTCATTTAAAGATAGTTTGTTGAAATGAATAAGATTATATTCCTTATAAGAATCGCTGTGATTCGCATGCACAATGTGTACTTATCATGCTTTGGGGGAATATATGTATTTTAATTAGCACAATGGTATATGAAACTTTATTATCGATAAAATCAAATTGAAAACAAATGCAAATATAATATAAAACATGAATATTTTTATACCAAACCAATTTAAATGTTGATTGAGGTACAAATTTCTTGCTCTAGATTACCTGCGCAAAATTGAATGACGATTGTGCAGTGTTAATTTGAACGATAAAATAACTAATTTTAATGAACATGAGTACAAAATGAAATGCCTATTAACAAATTTGAATGCTCTTAAAGTGAAAATGAATATAGCAAAATTCAGCATTTGAAAATAATCACTCTTGTTGGAATGATCGAAACGACAGTTTGGCTGCTGTTTTGACGAATTTTACCGGGAAAACCTATAATATAATTATATAAATGTACATGTACAAATGTATGTTACATTTGTGATTATTTTTAGTGGATGAATATTGAATCTGTTTGTATTTAATGTGCAAGTAGTTATTATTGTATGCATTCATATACGAAATTGAGTTCATCTATAATAATAATTTGACTTCTTTATAATATTATGATAAAAATGTGTATGAAATAAGATTGAGATTGGTGATTACAATGTGTGGGGTGGAATATCCGTCTAATGCCCAATGTAAAGTTTGTAAACTGATATAATATATATATATATATATGTTGACAAATTGCAAACAATCGACTATAATTATGTGTACATAATTATCTAGCGATATTGACCAGCACATGTTCTTCTTTAATATGAAACCAAGCATTGTTAATTTTAAGTGAATAATTATTCACAAATTGTGTAATTGTGATTTTTAATGATGTGTTTTAGCTATTCATACACGTAGTGTTCCTCTATCTCGCAAATTAGCGGGGGTTTAAGCGTCTTTCAAACCAGAACTTTACTATTTCTTTAATCTGGTTAATGGATATTGCAGATTCTTACGTTACATCTTTATGAATATATTACAAGTCAGTCAATCTGAATTGTAAATGTTCACTTTCACATGTTAGATTTATTTTATTAGTTTATAGTGTTAGCTACTTGGTCTATATTTTCATCTAAAGATATACTAGGTATATATGAATTTGTATTTTTATGTTATTTCTTTAATTGGTCTTTGGAACCTATTCTGTTGATGCATTTGTATTCATGTATGATATTGTTTCGTATTATAATTCATAAGGTTCACTCATTATTGTCCATATTTCTAAGTATGAACTCCTGAAAATGTAACAGGGCCCCTCGCACATTCTCTTGCAAACTCCTCGTGTTCCTCGCTCAGAAAAAAAAAGATACGTGAATTGTACGGAATATGGATATTCGCGAGGAAAATAATTCGTGAACTCGACTGAATAAAAGTGTGATTTAAAAGGGTTTTGTAAAACAGTATGGTTTTGCTGTTATTGATTTTCTAATGGAATTGTGAATGAAACTTTTTTTTATAGATATGTTTGTCTTTTTAGAATTCTTATTACATACTCAGAATAAAGATGGAGCAAAATACAATTAGTAAGCATTTCGTAACTAGATTCTGCCATCGATATAAAATACAATTTATATATCGATGGTTTCTGCGAACTTCATCAGATTGTCCCGGCTTCGACGTTGGTGGGGGAATTCTACTTTATGCCGAGAGACTATCTGATAGAATAGGAATAATTCGTTTGAAGACTTCACGATCCTTTGAAATTGACTACGGAAGGCTTCTCTCATCCATATAGACCCCTCACAAAAAGTTCCGCAATTCAAGTTTGAGCGTTCATATCAGTGTACAAATCAAACATAATGATAATTTCTCAATCTGTCAATAAAACGCAATGCATCTTCCAAACAACATACAAAAACGTTATTGCACCATTTCAAAATCATAAAGACACATCTCATCCTACAAATAAGATGATAATACGCCATTGACTTTCACGCATGACCGACTGAACATCATTCAGAACACTTTATTCTCCCAACAAAATGAGGTTAAACTGTATATATTTACAATATTAATGTATTTTGCAACATTTAACTTTTGACTTTGCCCCATATTCGGATGTCATGCACATTCAATAATAAATATTCACAATAAATGACATATCAATGTAAAAGGAGTAATACAAGCTTTCCAATGATACCGAATTCTTGAACGGTTATAAAGTAATAAGAGAGATATGAACGCTCAAACTTGAATTGCGGAACTTTTTGTCAGGGGTTTAGTTTATTATCATATTTGGTGATAATTTCACATGTTTCAGTTTACTGTGGATGTCTCGTCTTGTGAAGCATAGTCACTGAGGGATGACTTGTATAGCATGCAGAAACCACCATGGTGACCATGTTGCACAAGAACACCACACAATCAACGGGAGAGAACGTTACATTGTCACTAAATATGATAATAAACTTACTACATGGATGAGAGAAGCCCCCCGTATACAATTGGGAAGGGATCACACCAAGGATCGACATAATTCTTGGACTGTCAAACACATTATTCCCATTCGCTTAGAAAGTCCATTGGCAAAAAGTTGAGATACCCCACGAATTAATGGAATGTGTATTGTTATGACCTGATACCGTATGTCCAGTGAGTAGTGTGTGAAGAGTTCAGGTCAAATGGATACTATATGGCCAACTTATGGCAAAAAAGCAAAGTTATATTCGCCAACTCATTGCACTGATTAGTAAAATTAGATACGTAATCGCCGACAAAGCAGCAGACTCAACAGCAGTGGTTAACATGGGGAAAATATGCCAGTGGTTCATACATTGAGGTCAAGTAAAAACACGTTTCTTAGCCTTTCGTATGATTTTTAGAACATTGCATGACGATACTTAAAAGGAATTAATTAATCAAGATTGTATCATGAAGAACTAGTTTTTCATACCTGTTTTACATGATATTAATGTCACATTTACTCTGCAAATATTGCCTATATGCATTCAAACACAAAACTTTACAATTAAGCTATATCCCCATTGTATAAAAGGGGCTAACTGGAATAGGACCTTAAATATGGATTTGATATCATCGCGTTTGGCAAATCGCCTCCGAGTCATTAAACGTTTTTATTGTACAAACAGTATGTATTGCATGGGAGTAAAAACATATATATATTACTCTCCTTCACATTTGATTATGCACTTCTAAGCAAGGGCACAATTTAGCCGATAACAAGGCAAATGGGTAGAGAAAGTTTCAAATTGGTTGTGATATTCACGCATAACTAAACATGCTATTGTTTTATAAATCCGACAAAATGGTGCATTCAAAAGACATATTACACCCTCTCAAAGGAACATTTTGGAATATGTTTATCATTTAAAAAAAAAATTGTGGAGCAATACTGTTTTACGTAAACTGATCAGTTTAGTTTAGTTTCATTTCCAACAAATTCTAATACATGTGTACCACCATGCACCCAAAAATAATATTCTTATAAATGAAAGGTAACATCTTTAGTATTCCATTCCATCAACAAAGTTCACAAAAATATGTTTCCAGAAAAAAATATATAATTAGAAAACGCATCACCATTCTAAAGCATGCGTTCATGGGTCTGCATGTACGAGACTACTTGTCCAGAGCGAACGAATCGCCCGGGATTCTATTGTCTCCAAAGGTACGCGTGAATAGCATTGGCGCACTCGCAAATGTTTGGCCCGTACGGAACCAGGGAATAGTAGTGGTTCCGTAAGTGGTGGAAATTAATTGCTTTGTTCATGAATTACACAACCCTGTGCAAAATGTTGGGTATCTATTTGATATCACAAAACGGTACCAAAAAATATAATTATGTGTTGTTCTTTGCCTGGTGGTCCCCTTTAACTAAATGCAATGTATACTATAATTATACAGTAAATAACGTTCATGGACCTAACTTGTAGATTGTGGACTCAAATAATCATGTCCATCTCTTATCCATAATTCCGCTCCTCGTGTCGCTGAACCATGGTTCCACATCAGTAATAAAGTGTCTGTATTTGAGTGGCTGTTATAACCATAACTGTCGAAATAATCTAGAGCTTGTTTAATCCTCATTAATTTGAAAGTTGTATTAATCTTTCTGACGATCTGAGCTTCCTGATAAATTTTAATTTGTGTGTGTGTGTGCCATTGCATCTCACAAGCAAATTAAATCAATCCTGGAACATGTGTTGGGACTTTATGAATGTTAAATTGTGCCACTGAATATCCGTCTTCGGATTGTAACTGCAATTATAAACGTCTTCCTGTTATCAGTCGATATTATGATATTTTGAAAGTTACGTAATCAGCTATTTTGGCCATGAGTTGTTTTTATTTTATTTTTACAGAGATGTGAAATAAACTGAACGGAACTGAAATTGATGACGATAACGTTAAATGACGACGATAATGATTAGAATAATAATATACTCGATTTTTTTAGCGCCTAATATGATTGATCATCATCTCTAAGCGCTTTAAAATTATATTATTACTCCAGTTATCGGACACACTCACAATCAATCGGCACATGACGTGTAGTTTCTATTCCTTTGGGAGCAATGCATTCTGACTCTTTATTCTCATGATCATGGCCGCAAAAACAAGAGTAATTTAGTAAATGCAAATTACAGATGCAGACAAAGATTATAATTATTTTCACCCTGACTTTTCAACCCCATTATCATCACCGCTATAGGACAATTACATCTAAATGATTTCAAGTGCAATTTTCTCCGAAGGTTTCGGCCCATGGGACCCCTTATATACAAATCTCCCTGCTACTCTGGGCAAAATAATTAACTTAATGGCGTCATTAATGCCTAGTTACCAGGGGGCGTGGTCAGACTGATTTTAGGAGAGGGTAGGGGCACACGAATGATTGGGAACACGCTATTTGTATTGTTTTATATTTGAAAGAATTTATCCTAATGTTCTTTATTTGTTTTGTCAATTAACTGGGGGTATGTGGCCCCGTGCCAACCTTAAGTTTGACAAAACAATTAAAATTGAAGAGCAACACAAAAATGTAAGAGTGTGTCCTCAAAAATTGCCCCATCTCCCTAAAAAAAGAAAATATTTGAAAAGGATGCCCGCGCAACGCAGCTACTAGCTAGATGTGAACCCGAATGTAAGATGTCTCTCTCGGGGAATCGTGCTCAACATGCATGACACGAACGAGATGCCGTAAGCATGGTAAGCAGGTAAGTGGTCATTCGAATTGCAAACGAACTCTTCTTGTTTTAGGGCAATTTACCCTAATACTATGTGTTTCATTAACCATAAAAGCGACCGAGGGAATATGGAACATTGTGATATTGTAGGCAGGGTTAATACAAGCAGGTAGGTATACGTATTAGGAGGGGTGTGTGTGTGGGGCGGGGGGGGGGGGGGGGGTCACAATGGAGGTATGAACTTGTTCCAATTAAACTTCTTGCCTATTAAAGGGAACGTGTGTATTACCCGTGTGGGATTGTATAGGGATGAGGATTGGGGGGGGGGGGGGGGGGGGGGGGGGGGGGCAAGCTAGGGTATCACATTATATGCAGGAGCATATCTTCTTGTACCAAATTACCCACTTGCCTACGTGAATCTGATTCTCTGTGTATTAACTCCATGGGATTGTCAACATCTAGTATGGAAACGGTTAAAATGGGTCTTTTGCATTTATTTTGTACATTATATAATGCTTTTATTCACAATAGGGAGAGGAGAAAGGACGAGGCAATAATTATTGTGCACCCCCCCCCCCCCCCCCCCCTATATACGACATAGTGCGTATATAAAGGCAGCCACTTGGGATCCAATAGCGTCTGAGCATAAGTCTATGGCGAGATGTTGGATTGTATAATGCGGCTTCTTTTTTTCGCTCAAGACTGATGCGTGAGCAATGAAATACACATCCTGCTGTCATTTCGGTGTTCTCCCTTATTTACCATCGCACGAATGGCAAGCTCTTTTAACATCCATTATCTTCTCAATGTTTGCGCACGAGAGAAACGTTAGCATAAAATTGTGGCGGCGCAGGATAATACTCGGCAATCACCAGTCGATATCACCTACACACCTACATGTAGAATAACAGTTTATGCCACATCGGAGGAGTATAGACAACGCAACAAATATCCAATAACATTTTTGCAGATGTATTCGTAATTTTGTTGTGTTATTAAGTTATTAACACCTCCTCTACATGTTCTATACTAATCACAATAATTGAAGAAACTTTCTATCTAAAGTACGAAGTTTACAGTGGACATCTATGTTGTATTGTTTATGGGCACTTGGTGAATCATGTAAATATCATCATCTGGGATTAAAAGGATTAATTGCTAAATATGACGACGACGGGACGATCTCGCTACCGGTGGCTCAACGTCCGTCTGCACACCGCCTTCGCCCGAGCGTTCCGATCTGGGTCTCGACGCCAGCCCCCGGAGGTCGACTTGCAGCTCGAGCCATGGCAGCGGCAGAACCTCGGCCAACACACCAACCCGATGTACAACCACGTTTACATGGGCGGGGTAGGTATGCCGTACATTTAGATGATGATGAAGATGATTATGATGGTGGGGATGATGATGAAGATGATTATGATGGTGGGGATGATGATGATGGTGATAATGGTGATGATGATGGTGGTGATGATGGTGAAAATGATGATGGTGACGATGGTGATAATGATGGTGGTGACGATGCTAGTGATGATTGTGAAAATGAAGATGATGGGGACGATGATAGTGATGATAGTGAAAATGAAGATGATGGTGGTAATGATGATGATGATGATGATGATGATGGTGAGGATGGTGATGATGGTGACATGATGATGATGGTGATGATGGTGATAATTATGACGATGGTGGTGATGATGGTGATGATAATCATGATGATGATGGTGATGATGGTGATAATTATGGTGATAATGATGATGATGATGATGATGGTGATGATGGTGATGATGAGGGTGATAATGATGATAATTGTGATGACGATGGTGATGGTGATGATGATAGTGATGATGGTGAGGATGATGATATTGATGGTGATGATGGTGGTGATGATGATGATAGTGATAATGGTGATGATGGTGATGGTGATGATAATGATGATGATAGTGATAATTTATGTAACGCGTATGTATCGGGAGAACCTCGGCCAACACACCAACCCGATGTACAACCACGTTTACATGGGCGGGGTAGGTATGCCGTACATTTAGATGATGATGAAGATGATTATGATGGTGGTAATGATGATGATGATGATGATGATGATGGTGAGGATGGTGATGATGGTGACATGATGATGATGGTGACGATGGTGATAATGATGGTGGTGACGATGCTAGTGATGATTGTGAAAATGAAGATGATGGGGACGATGATAGTGATGATAGTGAAAATGAAGATGATGGTGGTAATGATGATGATGATGATGATGATGATGGTGAGGATGGTGATGATGGTGACATGATGATGATGGTGATGATGGTGATAATTATGACGATGGTGGTGATGATGGTGATGATAATCATGATGATGATGGGGATGATGGTGATAATTATGGTGATAATGATGATGATGATGATGATGGTGATGATGGTGATGATGATGGTGATAATGATGATAATTGTGATGACGATGGTGATGGTGATGATGATAGTGATGATGGTGAGGATGATGATATTGATGGTGATGATGGTGGTGATGATGATGATAGTGATAATGGTGATGATGGTGATGGTGATGATAATGATGATGATAGTGATAATTTATGTAACGCGTATGTATCGGGAGAACCTCGGCCAACACACCAACCCGATGTACAACCACGTTTACATGGGCGGGGTAGGTATGCCGTACATTTAGATGATGATGAAGATGATTATGATGCATCGTATTTTGTGTACTTATTACTTCTGTATGTATGTGGAAATTTATGTTAAGATTATGCATATATGATCATGTGTATGAAACATAAATAAAGCAAACAAACTAATTAAGAGTTTATATGAAAACCAATAAACGTCATTTTTATAATACATGACCGTGTGACGTAACGAAAATGATTGTCCTAAAATGATACTTTACTCATTACAAAATATCAAAAGTATCACTCATTTTCTAGTTAAGTTCATTGTTTGTTAGTAATTTCAATCACTATTATCTCGAATTAATTCAAATTTGATTTATAAGTTTTTGCCTAAAACTCTAACAAATATGTTTGCTCATGATAGGTGGGTACCCTGATTGACCTGTACGAGGGGCGGGAGAGCGATGAAGAGTTCCGCAAGCTGCTTGTGAGGAAGTTCGAGCGGTGTCTGTGCAATAAGGGTGCTGGGAAGATTCTCAGCAAACTGGAGTATGCCAAGTTCTGGTGGGCGACCACGAAGGCAGATGCGGTAAGGATATACCATATATAAACACACTTAAACTATAGGTTTTCCCGCTCAATTTTACACTTTTTTCAATCGAATTCATTAAGGGTCATTCAAATTCACGCATTGCCGTGTAATCGTTGGTATCGGTCTTTCAAATTCCGAATAAGTGCAAACGAATTCATGCATACGCATACGGTTTCGTGAATAGACACGATAGTTCATTTATGGGCACTCGAATTCGCGAATGTGCAGTAGCGCCAGCGTGAACTACGTGCGATTTTGAATGACCATTGATGAAAAGGTATGCTCTTTGTTTAAATTCACTTGTTCAGACGCGATATTGAACGACTATTTACGAATTCGAATGCTGCTTTGACACGGCGATCGCAAATCGCGCGAATTCGTTTGCTCCTTTTATCAATTCGAATGACACAATCGCAAAATTGAGCGGGAAAACCTATATTAAATTTAAACTCTTGTTCTCACGATTACTTTTAGTATTGTATATCTTCTTCTCATGTTTATTTATATTGCACTTCATTCTGTATATTTTGTCATGTAAATGTATATAATATTGTTTAAATTTGTCAGTGGAGGCCAAGTTTGTTTATGTAGACAATACAATTCACCGTTTTTATATTATTATGACAATTGTAATCTAACAAACTGAACGCAGAGAGATTAATATGCCTATTTATATCTCGACTTGAGTCAGATACGAGAGAGTAGAGACTAAAGAAATATAATTCTGCTAACATCAAATTCCATTTCGTTTTCTATTCGTCCACTCTCTACCACAGGCTTTGTAAGCAACATTTGTAAGTTTGTATTAATATATCTAATTCGCATACATGATTGGCTTGATCTGGCATGTGTAAAAGGTCTCATGAACATTGAACGCGAAAAGGGCCTCATTTTAATTACAGGAGAAACGAATTTCATCGAGAACAGTGGCTCATGGTTTGAGTTTAGCAGAGACTAGAAATTCGATAAGAAGAAACGTGATAAGGTAGCAAGATCCTGAAGTTCGATTCCCACACTATTTGATTCCACTGTTATCCAAACCATGATAGATTCCAGTGGCGTCTTACAATGCAGTAGTTGATAAACAGGGCACGTAATTGGTGAGGGGCGTAATGAAATATAACTCTTTACAGATACAAAGTATAGTTATGTGTAATGTTCTGGCTCTCGAATTGGAATGTATGGCTTACGTGCTTTCACCCGCATTATGCTTAATGTGCAATTTGAGCTAGAATTCAATTACATTCAATATGTTATGTGTGTTTCCAATCATATAAAATATATTTAATTAACAACATTACAAGGTAAATTTACATATACATTAAATATATTCATTAACAAAATAACACAATTTAATTGATGAGAAACAGAGGGATTCACTAAAAACCAAAAAAGGTTAAAAGCAGAGCTTGTAAAATTGTGGATCCTTCGAAAATAATACGAATAAACAAACGTTATTCATGACAGTCATGCAGATTCTTGATCCCCTCCCCATTTTGGGTTTTTAGTTCCCTTTGTTTTAGCCAATGGAATATATATTGCGGGAGAAAATTAAAATGACATGTTACTTTACAATATATGGTTTCTTCACTAATGAAGAAGGAAAGTTCATCGAATTAGAATTGAAAGCGACACAAGCGCTCATCAGCATTCGTAGCACGACACAAACGGAAAACTCAACACGCTCAAGGGGTTCATTGGGCGCTCTCAGAGACACTTGTTTCTCCATTAACGTGTTGTATCTCCGGTTGAATTGCCGCAGACACAAACCAATCGGTCGTAGCCGCCACTCGCTTATTTAAGGGGGGAGGGGCCTTTGATGATGCAGTCCCCTCCCCCAGATGTTTTAGATTTGTTCTTATTTTCCGGAAATAGAGTAACCAGTTAGGGAGTTTTAACAAACTACTTTCCGCTCTCACCTCTTCCATGGTACGCATTTTACAATGGGAAAAATTTGAATAGATAAGTTCGTGGAATACGAAGTCTGGTCAGGTCCCCCCCCCCCCCCCCCCCCCGCCCTCCCCCAACAAGAAGTGCAAATAAAACATCCTTAGGCTCGTACGTCCATGGTAACTCAAGACGTAGTGGAGTTGGTGGAGGTAAATTGTGTCGCGGATTATCGTGACAGATCATTTTGCAAGCTTTGATGATCGGTTCAAATAAATTGATATGGAAATTGATTACACCTTGTCTAACATTAAAGGGGGTATTTATTTTATCTTCGCAATGGGGTAAGTGGGGGGGGGGGGGGGGGGGGGGGTTAGCCAATGATGTACATTAAGACTCAGTCATTCATACATTTCACAAACGGACGAACAAATCATATTTATGGATAGGATATAGAGGGTAACATTGCAATATCGCCAGGAGAACGTCACGTCTCTGTATCGTAATTATAATAAGGTCTATCAATATTTTGTAAAGAGATGCTCGCAATGACCCATGAAACTGATCGAAAGACTGCAATACCAATTCAGCTTAGCGTTATGATGTCGTTCAATTTATAACAAGGCGTTTTAGTTGACTAGCGACGTTTACATACACACACGCACACAAGCACGCACTACAAAAAACAGATGCACAAACATAAATACTTAGATGCATACACACACACTCTCACATGTACATACATACATACACACATATTCGTGCATACACGCACACGCACACACGCAAACAAACACACATACACATATATATACACGCACACACACGCATATATACAAACATATAAATACACAGACACATACACACATACGCACGCACGCACATACGCACACACACACATACATATATACATTCATACGCATATACACACAAACAAACACAAATCTAAACACACACGTACGCACGCAAGCATCGTCCTTGATTTTTGCTATAAAACACTAGCGTTGATGCAATGAGTAATATATCGTTTTCTGGAACAAAACAAAAAAATCACTGTTGAAAGGTGAACCTCGAGGAGAAATAGGCCACGCGTATCGTGTGCATATAATACTGAGTTTAATTCCACGCTGCGTCACTTTAGCACTCTAATGTTGATTAGTAAAATCCGTCGAATAAATCAGATAATGGGATTCTGAACATGTCCTCGAAACAGTGTCTCATTTGGTAGTTAATTGGCAGCCAGCACAAATGTGCTCTTGTTATCATCATGGAGCAAAGAGCAAACACGTTTGCGGGAATATTGAGGGGGGGGGGCAAACATGCAGAGCCGAGGGATGCCCCCCTACCAAGGCAGAGACTTTTTAAGTCATTATTTTATTTATGTCATTAACGTATTTGTTGACAGGATGTCCCTTGCAGTTAAAACCGCGTCGTCCAAGGGGCCAAGGGCAATATTAGACCGATGAAAACTGACAATTTGCCACTTGAATGAGAATGCGTATCAATATTTTAGCAGCCCCCGAGCACCACATCCCTACTACAGTTTTGATATTACTATTATGTTATTAATGTTTGCGACTTAAATGCTAATCTATACATTATCACTGATGAAATTTTAATGACCGTGTCCTGTTATCAAGAGAGCAATAAATAACAGTTTGACCAGTACAGGACATTAATAAATCTTATCACATGTATCAGTGGATATATTGCGCTCGATGAATTATTCATAATACAATAAGTATCAAGATCAGGTCAAATTTAAGGCACGCATAAAATATTCATAAACTGCATACTTTACACGCTAAATATATAATGATATATTTACTTTAAATCAATGACCTATTATCATTTCCATACAGCAATGTACATGGTAAATTTCACGAATACGTGTATACAAAACATGGGGGGGGGGGGCATAAAGAAATATATAAGTTGCCCCCCCCCCTCCCCCCCCCCCCCCCCCCCCCCGCCCCATATCAGTACGACCACACTATACGTCAACATTGGCCAATGCAAGAGAGGCGTAAATGGATATCATTATTTATTATATCATATAACATCATGCCAATCAAATAATATAATTGTAATCATACGGCCCAGAGCATTTAGTAACATGGTAAACAAGTACGTGGACATGTACATCCCTGTAATGTTAACATTTAATAAGAACATCATCCACATACAGTACTATGATAGTTTACTTATTGACAATTTTAATTGGAAGACATTTTTGTTCTTCGGTGTCTGTAGATTGTTTGTTTGTTTGTTTGTTTGTTTGTTTGTTTGTTTGTTTGTTTGTTTGTTTGTTTGTTTGTTTGTTTATTTGTTTGTTTATTTCTGAAATCACAACAATAAATACAGCAATGAAGTGCAACGGGAGACCCAATTCAGCAGAATTAAAAAGACAAACCGCTGTTCTTCCTTGGGGTCCCACTTATTTATTTATTTATTTATTGAACATATTTATACAGGATAACATGGTCAGTATATATACACTGTTTTAAAACATGGTCCTGTGTATAAAAATACATGCATATACATTTTGACATTTAAAAAAAACAGTATCAATCATCAATTTAAAATCGCAAAAACCACAGCTGCTAGGGTATGACATATATTTAATTACAAAAATAAAAATACATTTATTTAAAACTATCAAAAAATGGCCACAAACGCGTTCCAACGAATATACCCATATACATACATATGTTCCACAAAGCACGTCATCCAAAGCACACCAGACCATAGTGCACTCACTAAAACACGTACACACAGGGACACAATACAATCGTTCACATCAATGCATTCTATCACCGCACAATCAACACCTCCTGACACACCCACCACACACCCATCATACTCCCACAAGACAATCAACCCATGCATCGTGGTACACATGTTTATATAATGGGAACTGGAACGTTCAATACTGCCAATACAATAATTGAATATTACCAAATATATCAAACTCCAAAAAAAAGTCCACCTGAGCAGCTGTAGGTGTATTTGAATACCAAAATATAATAAAATATACATATAGCATGGTGCACAATAAATTACGAAGTACAGAAATACATAACATACTGACTAATTGCATCCCAAATAAATAGCACAGGGGAAGTTGACCTCAAAAAAGGCGACGCTTATAGTGAACTTTAAACAAATTGAGTGAAGGAAGATTTTGTTGTTCAATTAATAAATCATTCCATATATTTGCTCCAGAATATTTGAATGACTGTTTGAATAATTCAATTTGGGGTTTCGGTATTACAACGTTTAACGAATCAGCGTTACGTGTATTAAAGCCGTGACGATCAAAGTACATTTCAATTTCATTACATAATCTTTCTGGCGCGTCACCATGAATACATTTATACATCAGAACATTTAAAAAATAATCTCTACGTGTTTCAAAACTTTGCCATTTCAAATTTCTTATCAGTTCATTACTATCAACTTCCATGGGGTTAAATTTCTTAGATACTATCCGTGCAGCTCTTTTTTGTAAACGATAAATTAAATCTCTATTTTTTACAGAACAATTTCCACATACGGAACATGCATAATCTATACATGGTAATATTGTCGTTTTATAAAGAACATTTAAAATTTGTGTATCGAATGATGTACTTAATCTTCTCAAAGAAAATAACTTATATGAGAGACTTTTACATAAGTGCTTAACATGATTATCCCATAATAAGTTGCATTCAACATATACTCCTAAATACTTTACACAATCTACTTGTTGAATTTGGTTACCATTAAGTGTAATATTAAGATCTTTAGATAATAATCTAGTATGACGGGATCTTATAACCATTACATTTGTCTTATCAACATTAATTTTTAATCTATTATTTATGTACCATTTATTAATTTCATTTATACCTTTTTGTAAATAGGATTGAATAACATTCATATTGTCACCGGAAGCATAGATTGCAACGTCATCAGCAAATATATTACATGTACAAGAATTAACACTTTGGGTAATATCATTTATAAATAATACAAATAGGTCGGGTCCTAGAACACCGCCTTGAGGGATTCCAATAGTTACTGATTTGGCCTGCGATAATGTACCATTCAAATTTACAATTTGCTTTCTATTAGTCAAGTAACTCTGAAACCATTTTAATTCAGTGCTATTTAAACCATAATGTTGCAATTTAAGAATCAATAAATCATGGGAAATTGTATCAAAGCATTTAGAAATATCAAGGAAGCACACACCCACTACTTCATGGGCATTAATAGAATCATACCAATCATCTACTACTCGATGTAAGCTAGTTACTGTGGGGCAATTCCACGGTAACGGAAGGACATTCAGACACAATTTTGGAACTTCAATCAAATAATTCCAGGATCCTGCTTTTGATTTTTTATTCTAAATGGCATGTCTTTGATCCTTGTTGGGACACCTTTGATTTCCACTATTTCTAAAATTTTGACCGCATTATGTAAATTAGATATGGACACTAATGAGGCCGGTAACGGAAGGACGCCAAAATGGACATGGATTTTCAATTTTTTTAGTTATGACCCAATCTTCGTGAAGTTACGAGGTTTATCATGTTAAGTTGGCTACTAGTCAATTTCCTTATGTTCACAGAGTATAACACCACCTTTTAAGAAAAATATCTACATTGGTATATTAATTATGAGAAATTAATTACTCCAGTGTTCGGTAACGGAAGGACGGTAACGGAAGGACCTCTGAAAAGTCTATTGGAATTGTACAATAAAATTAATTTTGAAATGTAAAGACCATTTATGAGAAGGAAACATCTCTTTTGTGGTCTAAAATGAGTTTGTATCATAGATAGCATATGGACATCACAAGCATTTACATTTCTATTTTTTTCTTACTATATTTCATGCTCCAATTGCTCTTATTCATGGTCAATCCATGGTAACGGAAGGACACTCAGACACAAATTGTCAACTTTAAGAAAGACATTTTTAAATACTTGTGTTGTTAGAACAGTCTATTTTGCTAACAATACTTCCAAAACATACAGTTTTAAGGTCCCATAATTTTTATTTTTTTAAATCTCCGCACAATATTGAATATGCATACAAATGAGGTCGGTAACGGAAGGACACTAAAATGGACGAGGTTTTGTTATCAAATCAGTTTTAACTAAAACTCTGTGATATTAAATAATACAAAATATTTTAAGGGTACACATTTCATTCTCTGAAGGGTTAAGAAGAATTTACTTGTTCTTTGATTAAAATTTGTCCACAGATATTTGAGTTATTTCACACAAAGCGGACCAATGTTCGGTAACGGAAGGACATAATGGACTATAATGTATGATATGACACAGTAGGGTCATTCCATGTCAAATCACCTTTAAAAAAATATTTTTTTTTGCTTAAATCTTGGCTTGATATAATTACTACAACATATGAAAGAATTGGAGATATGTTATTTCTTGCTTTTTCTACAGCCTTGTTTTTAGTTTGCAAATTTCATGTAAAATGTAATTATTTTAGACCTACACCCATGTCCAAGAATTCTATAGGGGTGTATTGTATACAAAAAAACCTATTCAAAGTCATGATCAGAGCCTATTCACACCCTGGCTCACCACAGTTAAATAGACCTACTAATCCCCATACAATAGAAATCCAGACAAATGGCATCATGGTACAAGGGCCCTGTTGCAGAAAGGGATAAAATCAATTGTGAGCCAGATCAAATGTTCTAAATGCACAAATCTGATTGGTTGAAACACAGAAAATTACTAGTCTGACCACGCTACGCCACTGATAGCTGGCCATTGCAGGTATTGTCTCATTATTTTGGGTTTTCATATATGAGAGACAAATTTTTGAACATAAATTTTGTCATAATATGTAATATGAGGTACCTTGTCCATCTGTTACCATGTGTATGGTAACGGAAGGACATTTTCTTTTGTTATTTATTAATTAACGAAGAAACAATGAGTAATACAATTGTTAGCAATGGGAAGGCCTACTTGAACTTGCTTTGCACTGAAGATTGGTCTGCTCTCTAACAATTATGTGAGCCACAAAATTAAAAATATTGATTTTTCGGTAACGGAAGGACATTTTCATAGGCTGAAAATAAGAAGTCATTGAAGCATAACAAATCAAATAAATCATAAAAATTTACTATTTTACGAAATGGTCATATCTCAGGAGTCAGAATAATGGTTTTTAGGCTTAACTGGGGAAATATAAAACAAACACAGGATCAAAACACTTTTTCACAAAAATGTCAAATTTGTGGGGTTCAATTATGGTTATAAAGTTATTATAAAAAAACAACTAAAATTATGTAAAACTAAAATTTTCTCATTGAATTCCAAAAATATAGAATTTAAGCTTTGATTTGATACCAAATTTGTATCATAAAAATGCTTGTAAATTTTTTGGTCAAATGTCCACTTTGGCGTGGAATTGCCCTGTGGAATTATTTTTCATAAAGGCTGATTGTTCACAAGTAATCATATCATGAGTCAATAAATATGAATGAAATTGAGTCTGTACCAACTTTTCTAAAATCTTAGCTATATGGGAAACAACAGATATAGGCCGATAATTAGAACTAGTATCTTTATGCCCTTTTCCTTTATAAATTGGGGTGACCTTAGCATATTTTAAGTCATCAAAAATAAATCCAGTATGAATTGAATAATTGAATAATGCAGTAATAGATTCAGCCAAAAAAGGTGCGACAAGTTTCAAAAGTTTACAATCAATATCTAAAATATCAAGGTTGCTATCATTAGATAATTGTTTCAACAATTTAAGTACATCATCAGCAACAAAATCATGAAATTTAAATTCGTATACACATTTAGGATTTTTCCACGTAAGAGGGGCATTAGCAAAAGAATCGGAAATATCTTGACCAACTGTAACAAAATAATCATTCAAATCATCGGGGCCAATATCACATTGAGTGTCTTGGACAAATTTAGAATTTCCAGTGGCCTTATGTAGTTCTTTCCATAATTTCTTTGGATAACCTTTATATTTATCACAAACTAATGTTGAATAACTCCCTTTGGCATATTTAATTACATTTGTCACTTTGTTTCTTATTTTTTGATATTGTTTAAATAGAGGTGGGTTGTTTTTAGCTTTTGCTTTTAAATAATCACGTTTGTGTATCAACTTAATAATGTCTGGAGTGATCCAAGGGCTATATCTGCTTTTTACACGTATCAATTTAATTGGAGCATATTTATCACAGATATTCAAAAATGCTTGTTTCCATAAAAGCCAAATATCATTATGAGAGATAGAGTTTTCATCAAAATAGTGCATAATATTAATCAAAATATCACAGTTGCGTACTTCTTCAATAAAAGCGTCATTATCAAAATGATTAAAGTCTCTACATCGAACAGTACGATGAGTATTATTTTTTGTATCACAATCAACACAAGTATATATCATATAATGATCACTCAAGGAGATTTCACCTACATCGGTAACTATATGATTATCAGGCATTGATGTGAAAATAAGATCAATGCAAGTGGAAGAAGACATCGTAATACGGGTAGGTTTGGTTATAAGTTGTTTTAAAGAAAATATTGATTCAATTAAAGTAATGTTTGTGCTACTGGAAGTTGTATAATCAACATTAAAATCACCAAGCATTATCAATTCCTTATTCTCCATAAAGAGACTTTCAAGTAATGAATACAAAGTTTCATAAAATTCAGCTCCAGAGGAAGGAGGGCGATATACACAAGTAATTAGCACATTAGTTTTATTACATTTAATTTCCAGTAATAGTGCTTCAATATTAAAACTAACAATAATATCATTTCTGTTTATTGCACATAATGTATTTGTATAATATAAACAAACACCTCCTCCTCTTTGATTTTCTCTGTCTTTTCTTACAATAGAATAACCATCAATAGCAATTTCACCGTCACTAATACTTTCATTTAACCAAGTTTCAGAAATGCACATGACATCTAAGTGAAGACTAATAACAACAACACGTATTTCATCTATTTTGGGATAAAGGCTACGCACATTTAAATGAGCTATTTTTAAACCTTTGTAATTATTAAGTTGATTTAAAATTTGAATTAAAATTGGATCTTCATCTACTGAACTAGATGTACTAGAGTCATCATCAATATTATCCGAAAGAGAGTTTGAGAGAGAAGAATTGTCATTCAAAGACAAATTCGAGTCAATATCAACTGAAGTAATTGTTTCATTATGGAGATCAAATTCTTGAGTATACATATTATAATTTGGGGCTCTCTCTTCTTGGCCTAATAAGGGCACATTTTTTCTTTATGGCCCAGAGTCATGCAATAACGGCATTGTAAGTACATACCATGTCTGCATGAATTTGATCGATGGTTTTGCTCGCCACAGAAACAGCATGAAGGTGTAGACAGGGTAGAGATTGCTGGGTGGAGATGCGGTACGGTTTGGGTGACTGTTGCATATGATTTGTATGTGGAAGCATGTGGTAAACGCTGGTATTGCTGGGGAGATGATGTTCCAGGGGGTGCTGGTTGGGGATGGTGAGACTGCGAACGTGGTGGAGGAGCACGAGTGCCAGGTGGGGCTGGTTGATTTGGGTGATGTTGGGTAGGTAGTGGTGGAAATTCGTCGTGGTGTCGGGTGTTTATTCCTGCTGTAGTGTGTGATGGATGGAAAGGTATTGGTGCTGTCGAAGCTTGTAGATTAGTATGCGGAAGATAGAATATTGGAGGTGTGGGTGTTGGGAAGTGAGCGTTGTTGGTCTGGTGGCGGGGCTGGCTTGTTGTTGCATACTGGTGATGGTAGGGTTCACAAGTTCACAATATCACAAATAATACACCACACTGTTCCAAAACATATCTAAAGGTGAAAATCAGGATCGAACTTAAGAGAAAACGGAGTGAAATTAAAACATGACTCAGCTAAAAAGACGCCCTCATCCTCACTTGATAGGGAAAGCGATAGAGAAAGGGGAGAAAGCGAAATAGAGAAATTATAATTTCATAAATTATTCCATATTATGTACACTAAATTAAAATTGGTGACAAATATTATATTAACGCTTCCAATTTAGAACAAATAATTTCGACGCCATTTGAACAATTCAATGAGAGTTAAGGAAAGAGAGAGAAAGAGAGGAAAAGAACAGGAACTGCAAATATTTACAATAACTTTTTTTCATTCATCCCAGACGAAGGATCTGCTAGATTCGATAGCTCGGCTTACGTTTACTCATTTTATTACAAAATTCTTTATAGTGGATAAGCAATTTTCAGCAGTCTACAAAAAACATAAATAAAGATGTAATCACACTTCCCTCCGCTCTATGTAATGTACTATCGACTTACTGCTTGTGATGTCTATATAATGACAGTGATCACATAAATATCACGCAAACTTCGCCGCTTCGGAAATGAGGTTATGCATTATTTAGATCGCATGCGTCTACGGATATCCGATAGATGGAGTGATAATTGTTCAGGGTATTATAATACACTTCTCAAAAGTAGCATGAATGTCGTGCTGTATAAGCATTTAGATCCGGTAGGGTACTCAACCTAGACCTCGGGGTGGGGAACGAAGGTGGGGGGGGGGGGGGAGGGGGGTAAAGATGTGGCCAACGAGAGAGATCGATTACATTATAAATATCCACACATCCAAATAAAAAAAACAATCAAAACTGTATTCGTGATCACCTGTCGACAGCAGCCAACCTGCCTATAATGGCCACCAAAAGTGATCCCTTCCAGTGACAAACATTATTAGTGAACCTGTATGTAGATGTCACCTGTTTGTAGTGGCCAATTTTCTACGGTCACCCTTAGGTGGTCACATGTTTGATTGTATCATCATTGTGTAATTTCCCCTGTTATCCCTCATTTCCCATACAATATGGTTGGCGATAAAAAGGGGGGTAGGCACAAAGGTTCTTAATTCCCCCCACCCCCACCACCACCCCCAGCAAAAAATATCTCAAGCCCTAATGATCCTACTGCATTTTGTCCTCCCCTAAATGCACTACTTGAAACGTCTTGAACCGTTTTAATAATGCCGTAGGCCAATGCTTCTAGTGTGTCAGGTAATGTCAAACCTGTTGCTGACAATATTAAGAAGCAGGATATATCACCGTGAAAATGCTAGAGGCGTTGTTAATAACAAACACCAAAAACTGCGATCTTGATTTTGTTTTACTTTTCTATTAGAATGAAGAATGGAAAATTAAATGCACGGAGTCACCAGCGGACTAGCCTCTTCTGTATAGTTTTCACTTCTTTAGTAGAAGTGTGGCCTACATAAATTGAGATGGATGCTACTTTTGGCAAATGTAACTTTATCTTCAATGAGATATGCCATGTCGCATGTTTCATCTAACATGTTTTTAAAATCTGAATTATTATTGTTTCTTATAATTGCATTTAAAAGGAAATGATACACTGGAATGTTCGCTTACTTTTACTGATAAGTGCATTCTTCCTAATACTCCTGGACCCCGCTGCAGAGAGAGATACAATCGATTGATTGTAAGTAAAAATTAATCATTGTCATGTTTGTAATTCAGATCATGTGTTCTAAATGCGCAAATCTGATTGGTTGAAACGCGCGAATTTTCTGACTTACAACCGATTGTATCCCTTTCTGCAACGGGGCCCTAGTCGTATATTTCCTTTTGGGTATCACTCATATAATCGATGTTTTTTAAAAACCACTATTAACTGTTTTGACTGACCACTGGGGGTCTGTCACGTTTTCAATCGGTACCGTCATCTGAGCGCATCTAAGCGTGCACTAAAAAAAGAGGATTATACAAACGCTGTTGTTGAATCTGCTGCTATGTCAGTGGTTACGTAACCCGCTTTTGTTGGTGAAAGGTCAGATGACGTTCATATGGTACAGTTGAAAAAACATGGCAGCCTCCAGTGGTCTATCAAAAAGTTGATATTAGTTTGTAAAACATTGATTATTTCCTTTATTAGTGATACCCAAGAGGAAATATACGACTAGAAGTGACTGGAATTATGCACTTATCAGTAACAGTAAGTAAATATGCCAGCGTTGGGCTCCCCTTTAATCAGATGATACATAACACTGGCTACTATGGTTCAGCATCTTGAAACTGCTCTGTACATTGACATTCTAGCCCGAGCGCAGTCGTACGAACAAGGAGTTGATGAGGGAGCTCGATCGCTGGTTCCTATCGGAGTTCGACTGCACGTACGAGGCTCGACAAATTTGCTGGGACATCAACCAGCGGGGCGAGGTCGGGGAGACGTCCCTGCACCTGTGCTTCCTCAACAACACCGAGGTCCACATCGACATCGCCCACCACCTCCTCAACCTCTTCCCGAAGCTATGCCTTGACGTCTATGAGGATGCACATTACTACGGTACGGTTACAACCACTAAACAAAATTGATGTCGATGATTGTGTTCCTGATTATCATTTTCATTATACAATATTTGAGGATAGCAATAATAAGAACGTAGAGTGTAGAAAACAATAATTGTTATTGCTTAATTATGTCTATGAGCAACAATGATGATGATGGTGATTATTATGATAATGGTGGTTGTGTTAGTATTACTAGTGAGTGATAATGGGCGACATTGAAAATTATGGCGACAATGATGATGATGATGATGATGATGATGATGATGATGATGGTGATGGTGATGGTGATGGTGATGGTGATGGTGATGTTGATGATCATGATCATGATGGAGGCAGTGGTGATGCTGACGATGAAGAATCATCAATGAACCGTGATTTCTTCGCTCAATATCTCAACTTTATTGTTGTTTTCTTATGTGATGAAGGCGAGTCGTCGCTCCACATCGCTATCGTCAACCACGACCTGCAGTCTGTCCGGTTGCTATGCCGCAGTGGAGCCAACCTTCAGCAGCGGGCCATGGGGAGGTTCTTCCGCCCTTCTAAGACACTGATAGCAGAAGGTAAAAAAACATTCAATTCTCACTTACTGAGATGTCGCACTTTTCATTTGCTTTTCATATCCGACAGTAAAATGTGTTGCTGTTGATACAAATTTCCCATTTTGTTTTCATATTTGTTTTAAAATGGATGGCATTCAATTTGTCATCATAATTTACATAAAAGTGGCTACATCTCTGTATCACCCACTTCTCTGTAATAGTCAATATAAACCTCCTCCCGTAACTGCCTCCTTATTAATTGGGTGCCCACAATCAAATGGTTTTACCATTTTTTTTTCTCGGATGGTCTGTTTCTCATTGTCTCCCCTCTATTTCACTATTAATTATGTTGCTGAACTTTGTATTGATTGATTACGTAATTTAAAGCGGTTTATCGTATATCTGTGTATCTTAAGTTGTATTTCATTTTTTTTTTCATTTCAGTTTATTCACATTCTTCATAAAAACATCAATAGATGCAATACATCAACTATTAAGTAATACCAAATAAATGTCAAACAGAATTAAATAGCAAATTAAATCAACTGAGAGTGTATTCTGTTGTCACGAATGTCTTGCTTTGTGTGTTTACTTCATATTTGAATAAATTTGTGATTGCGAAATATGAAAATACATTTAAATCAAATCAAACCAATTGTGTCATTCTCGACAAGGTATAGCAGACATGGGGCAGGAGATCACGGGTGAGGGGCGGGCGTACTACGGGGAGTTTCCCCTGGCCTTCGCCGCCAGCATCGGTGACAAGGCCATCTACGACTTCCTGATCGAGGAGAGCTTGAGGGTGGAGCGACGAGGGCAGGTGACGACCAGGGGGAAGGTGAACCATGACGACCAGGACTCGTACGGCAACACCGTGCTCCACATGGTGGTCATCCACAACCAGCTGGTGCGAGTTAGGAATTATATCGGATCTCAATGGCGTAGCTTGGTCGGACGGATTGGGAGAACGTTAATTATTAGGGGCACTCTTAACTAGTCATTGTTACCCCTATGTTTCTATTGTTTTGTCATATTGAGGGGAAGTGGAGGGGCACGTGTTCATGTGTATTAGGCTGGGTTCAATAGAAAATAGGTGTTATACCAAAATATATGTAAATTGGACCCGGAAATGGGCAAAATCTATACGATTTGGTGTAACCCTAGATAAGAACGAAATATAGATTGATTTCATGATTTGATGATTGATTCTGCATCGACAGACTAGCATTTTGTCGATGTCTTAGTTTAATTGATTCAAGCATGAATTTTACACAACTGATGACTTTATTATATCAACGTAATGTTCGTAAGTGGAAAATATACACTTACCTTTTTGAAATATTTGACAATATACATTTTGTTATATCTTTTACAATACGTTCATGGGTTCTATCAAATATTTAATGAATGTTCATATTTTTTCATCAATAAACAGAAGATGCTGTCGCACGTGATCTGGCACTCCATCCAGCCAGCCAGCATCGAAATCCGCAACGAGGCGGGCCAGACCCCGCTAGAGCTCTCATTCTGCCTCGGTCGATGTCAGCTCTTCGAGAAGCTGCTTGATCTCGGCAGTCAGAAGCAATGGACCTACGGACCTCTGTCCTACGTGGCCTATCCTCTACTTGGTCTAGACTCCATCGGACCCAACGGACACCTCAGTAAGTATTTTAATATTTTCCTTGACCTAATATAACCAAAAATACTGGTGGCTCTTCGAGAAGATTCTGAATCTCGACAGCAATTAGAAAAAATGGACCTGCGGACCTCTGTCCTAGGTGACATACCCTCTACTTGGTCTGGACTCCATCGGACCCAACGGACACGTGAGTACGTATATGATCTTATTATCTAATATATTGTGCATTGACAATTCCTAAATGTGACACTTTGATAATACAATGATAATACAATATAACCAAACCACCGGAGGCTCTACGAGAAGCTTCATCGGACCGAACGGACACCTCAGTACGTTATTATTTTAATTGACCTTTCATTAATATTAGTTCCAATGTGGTACCGGTAATGCAAAGTATTTAGACCGTCGGAGGCTCTTCGAGAATCTTCTGAATCTCGGCAGTCAGAGGCAATTCCTATGGACCACTGTCATACGTTGTCTACCCTCTATTTGGTCTGGACCCTATAGGACCGAACGGACACAGTACGTAGTTGATTTTATTTTCTAATTGATCGTCCATAGATAAATCATTAATGTGACACTTACAACAATGATGATACAATACATGCATGTAGAACCGATAAACTGTCCAGAGGCCCTTCGAGAAGATTCTGAATCTCGAGGATCATCAAAAGCAATGGACCGATCGACTACTGCCCTACGCATAGGCGCCGGAAGTGGGGGGGGGGGGGGGGGGCAGGGAGGCGGCCGCCCCCCAATCCAAAAAGTGGGGGGCAAAACGCAATTTTGCCCCCCCCCCCCTCCCAAAAAAGAGAGGGAAAAGGAGTGGGTTAGGGTTAGGGTTAGGGTTAGGGTTGGTTAGGATTAGGGTTAGGGCTTCGCGCGCGAACAGATTAGCTCAGTTTATTGTAAACATCTGATGAGAGCATAGACATTTTATTCTTTTTTTGTTTAACGCGTGCACCAAATTGCACCATTTCAAGTATATAAATGCAACATTTTCCCCGTGGGAAGGGGATAGCCCCTCCCAAACCCTCCCCCTCTGGCTATGCCCAAGCCCTCGGTCGCTTCGCTTCCTCGGGATTCATTATTGGCTGTAGGCCATGTTGTTGGATCATACATGCGCCATATGGTTTATGTTGGAACTGTGTATAGACACTAAATACAATATTTATGTGTGAGTTTGGGTGCATATTTATTAGTGCGTCAATTAATTTGTTTTCTTCGTGAAAATATATCAAATCATGACACGCTTTCCCAGAATCAGTTAATCTTAAGCCCGAATTTCCTATCTAGGTATGCACCAGATTGCACAATTTCAAGTCCATAAATGCAAAATCTTTCTTACCGTAGGAGGGGGATCTACCCCTCCCAAACCCTCCCCATCCCTCCTTGCCCCAGCCCTCAGGTGCTTTGCTCCCTCGGGACTCATTATTGGCTGTATGTTGTTGGATCAGACATAATGTTGCATAATTATGGTTTATGTTGTTGTGTGTGTGTTTGGGGGTACATATTTATTCGTGTGTCAATTATTTGTTTTCTACGTGAAAAATATATTAAAACTTTCTGGTCGATCAAATCATATCACGCTTTCCCAAATACAGCCGAATTTTCTATCTAGGTATGCACCAGATTGTACAATTTCAAGTCCGAAAATGCAAAAGCTCCCAGAGTGTGGTTGGGCATGAGCCCCTACACACAAAAATTGTGAGAGCCCTTGGAATTTTGCCCCACCAATCCAAAACTGCTTCCGGCGCGCCTGGTCCTACGTGGCCTACCATCTACTTGGTCTTGACTCTATATAGGACCCAACTGACACCTCAGTAAGTAGTTGAATATTTTCCTTGACCTAATAGTAATACAACCAAAATACTGGTGGCTCTTCGAGAAGATTCTAATTGTCGCACGGATTGGACACACGGATCACTGTCCTATGTGGCTTACCCTCATCTAGGTATTGACTATATTGGACCCAAATAGACACCTTAGACTTAGTGCATGGTTGATTTTGTTATTTGTTGTTTAATCTTCATAGATATTCCATTACTAATTTCAATAATAAATGCATCCTTTTTTTGTTTAACCCCAGATGAGAGGTCAGCCCTGATGACCATCGTGCGCTGTGGTCAGGCGCAGCATCTCAAGATGCTCGAAGTCCAGGTCGTCAACTACCTTCTGCAGGAGAAATGGAAACGATACGCAAAGGTATACCACAATCGAGTCATGTCTCGTTATCTGTAAAATGATGGTAACATCGAACTTTAAGCATCTTATCTGAATCGCCAGAATTTGATAATACATATCTTGAACTTCATTATTAATCGAACACCAGCTCATTCAGAATATTCTGTATAATAATGACCACACATTTTTCTATCATTGGCGTAGCGTGGTCGGACTGATATGGGGTATGTATTTAGTATTTCTTTATTTTACCCTTATGATCTGTATTGTTTTGTAACGTTATTGGAGGGGGCAAGTAGCTACGTCACTGAGTAGTGAGTTCTTACTGATTAGGGACATGCCATCTGGGGGCGTCATATTTATATACACGACAATGCTGCAGATAACATGATGTATCATCATAATTCCAATGTTCTTCATTCATCATGTTCCCGTTCTCTCCTGTTGAAGCAAAGACTGATCTTCAAGTTCATTATCACTTTGGTCAATTTTGGGTAATTATATACGTATGTCCTTGCTCTTAGAACGAAGCCTGAAACCCTTCATACATTTTAGTGATCTGACTGATTATGGTGCATGACATCTTTTTAGGTGCGTAAGATTGTTATCCATGACAATGCTGAGAGAATAAATGTAACATGTTTTATGTAATGCAAATAGTTATTTTTCATTTAATTCATGATTTCCCCGTTCTCTCTTGTTGCAGAAAAGGTTGATCTTCAAGTTCATAATCACGTTGGTACAACTCTCGGCGATTTCATGTGTCCTTGCTGTAAGAACAAAGCCCGAAACAACGTGGAAAACAGTGGTATGAGTTATATTGATCATTCACCGATTATCTGCGATAATACAAATTTAAAAAGGAAAATTGACCTGAAATATTTTGTTGATAAAAAAAGAGTAGCTAAAATGGGCGCTCATGGGAATCAAACCAGAGACCTACGCATTGATAGACCGGTGGTCTGACCACTATGCTAGAAGGCTAGATGCTAGAAGGCCAATTCAATTGCTCATGCTAGACGCTATGAACATAACGTCATTTTATTTGCTCTTTCTCATCTATATAAATAAAGAGATGACAAAAATATGTTTGCTGTGATATAAGTAAGCTCGAAATTCTATTCTTCTATAGCTGATCTGGCCTAGTGGTCATACCCCTCCTCTCACGAATCAGCCTGGGTTCGAAAAGCTACTCTGCATCTCTCGGATTGTGACGTTAAAGGGTGGCCCAAGGCATAATCATAACGTCCTTCTAAAAATAAATAGAAATTAGCGCGATTTTAATTGAATACGAACTATGTTTCCAAAATAAGATTCCTCTGTATAAACTTATAAACACTTTTTTCGAACTGTACAGGTAAAGCATGTGGCCGAAGCTGTGGTGATCTTGATCTGTACTCAGAGGTTGGTTGAAGCTGGACAGGAGATCCACTCCAGGAGATCACTCAAGAGCTACGCAAACAGCTTGGTAACCATAAATATATACGGCCCACAAATAATACACGTACTGCCGATATCCTCATACGTCTGTTTGTTCATGTGAGATTATATGGCAGTTTAGATTTTTCTGAATCATGTGTGATGGTTATAAAAAAAACACACACACACAACACTGTTTATACCTATAGTGAAGATGGGGACATTTTTTGTCCGATTTTTTTTACCAACTCTCCATTGGTTTTGCCTACAAAAAGCGTTCCTGGCACGCTTTTCGATCAATTATAAATATCTCCATATATACTTAGAGAGACATTTGTTGAATCTAAATCCATTTAATTATTATGTTACTATAGCAAGTTAATGGACTAAGGGATAGTACAAAGTTCTGGTTAAATAAAGCTTAAAAACATTTGTGATGGGGTCAAAGTTACTGATATACCTCTCATATTACTACTTATATTGATTATATATATACTGTAGATAACATCATATTATTTATGATATTTTTGGTTTCATAAACTTAAACAGGTTGAGCTGCCAGAGAAGGGTCTTGTGATGGTAGCAACTCTTCTCTTCTTGATCTGCATCCCTCTGAGGTTCACCGGACATGGATGGTATGAGGACATCCTCATCACCATGGCAATCCCGTTGTCATGGCTCTATCTCGTCTACTTCTACAGGTATTACGTCATATGGTGGATTTAGATTAATATTTTATTACATTTAATATATATCAATGTATTTGCAATATGTACTAATTGATTCATATATTGTATTATATTAGGCTCTAAATAAGTCGAACCTATCATTATTATTAATTTGTTCAACAAGAACTTATTTTAGAATGGACGATATGATAAATTATTGTCGACTGTAATATTGAGCAAAATCGTTTGTTAATTACTACATAAATAATAATGATATTATGATTATAGTTTTCCCAATAGTATTGACAGTTTTTACTAATGGAGATATGATATTCAAAGCTAATCTATACTAGCGAAAACTGTGCACAATCATAATCAAGTATCATTCATTATTGATATTAATTTTGCTAACTTTCATGTACGAATAGATGAAATTTCTGATTGGGGGAGGGGGCACCCGAATTATTGGGGGACCCTTTACTATGTATTTATTTTGTTTTAAAGGATTGTCAACGTATGTTTTTGTATTGCTATGGCAAATGACTGGGGGCACATGCCCTCCGTGCCCATCGTTGTTATTCCCCTCTCTCTTCCTCACTCCCCCGTATATCCCCCCTCCCCCTCTCTCTCCCCCCCCCCCCCCCCCACCCCCCTCTCCCACTCTCATCCTCCCTCCCTATCACTGGCCTCACCATCCATCTCATTAACTTGCAAACATTAAGTCGAAAATATACCCTCATTTGTATTTTCAATATAAATTTTGTTCTTCTATCGTTTTATATTATTTTGTTCTTACATCTAGGGCTCATCAAAGCCTTGGCCCGATGGTCGTGATGCTGGGCAGGATGTGTATAGGGGACATCGCAAAGTTCTCCATACTCTACACCTTCTTCCTATGCATGTTCGCAACGGGTAAGGAACGACGCACCTATGAGGCCGGTTTGATTCTGAAGTGTGCCACCGAAAGCGTTCGTTAACAAACAAAAACAAATTTGGTTAGGAAATATGTAGCTTGATGGTAATGCAAAGCGCTATGATGCGTGAATAGCGCTGTTTAATATAATCATAATGTTCTAATAATTTACCTGAATTACAATATTGTCTGACAATTTGTACATAAATTGAAATAAAGATAACTATATAGCCAAAATTAAAGATGAATTAACATCATACTCAACATGCTCAAGCGAGGTATTGTTTTTTGGAAGTGATGAATAATTTCGTCATGCCGCTTCAATGTTCGCTTTGTAACAATTAGTTTTCAGGCATCATGTAGATTGTTAAAATCATAATTTATTTTGAACCCATAAGGCAGGTATGATTCAGGTGCAAACATGTGGGTACATTACTGTTTTCATATTAGATTTCTGTGAAAAACAGCTGGTAGTTGACAAAAGCAATCCATTTTTCAATTTCAATTGCAATTTATTTCCACTTACACAAATAACAAATACAATATAATATGTGCATGAACAACAAATGCATGATTGGTTGCAGGTATATGTAGAAACAGAGGTGGGGGAATCATAAAATAAACAAGTAGGCTTGTAGAATTGATTCCTTAGTTGCAAAACAAAGCTTATTCTGTAGCAAAATGAATCACAATAAAAAAAATAAAAAAACATTGTAGATAAAGTAAGACAAAAAAAATGTATTTAAAAAAATACAATTAGGAAACATTTTCATATAATGGCACATCATCTGACAGTCTACAATATCGACAAATAATTGTTTCTTTAATAGTCTTTTAAATGTTTACTGTCCTTGTAATCCCATTACCTTAAGAGAATAATAAACAAAATGGTGCAGCATGAGTGCCCTTATTGGACATTTTAGATGGCTTTTTATCATACATAAGATTCAACAGTAACAATTCATATGAATATTTGTATGATTTGTTATTATTTCAGTGTTTTACATCGCGGGCGGATTGGATGAGTTTGCATCGTGGTATGACGCCATATCAACCACATTCCTCATGACTTTTGGGAGATACAGCGGGGTGAGTGTCCCATGTCAGTGACGTAGCTACGGGGGTGGGGGGGGGGGCACGAAACTGCATCACTAACTCCTTTTGTCTGTCTTTTCTGTAGGGAAGATACTTTTGGGTATTGTTGATTATCAATAGATAAAACATATTTTTAGAAATTCTGGTCATTGAGTTCTAAAGGATAACTGGAAATAATGGTCATTCCAGTAAAAAAAATAAACGTGATAAACAAATATATATTGGAAACCATTAAAAGCTTGATTAGCTGGCGTCTGCTCCACCTTCGAGAACCATCTGTTTGAATTCAGAAAAAGGGAGATATCATTTCGTTCCACAGTCTTTCAAAGTGGGTAAAGTAGGCTAAATCTTGTAAATAAAGCTGCATTAGTGGTTTTATATCATTAACTTCAATATTCGTATCAGTATCTCCATTGACTAAAATATGAAGACAAACTATAGCTCATGGCATTATTTTGTTCAATGTTACCATGACAATGATTCCAGTATTTTAAATTCTCAACGCTTCCTTGACAATGCTTATGATTCCAGGTGATATCCACGATGAAGAAATCCAAAGACCCGAGAATTATCGGGATTCTGATCTTCCTGTTCGCCATCCTCGTCCCGATCCTGCTACTCAACATGCTGATCGCCATGATGGCAAAGACGTACACGGAGATCATGGCCAGAGCCGTTATGGAATGGAAAAGACAGGTAAGTCATTGGGCTTATAATATAATCATTAGAAATCGAAGCATTTTGTTTTCCTTTCCCATGCAGTATACATTACAGGCAACGATAGTGTTTCACGTAGAGCGATATCGTGGACCAAAGAGACTGATCAAGTACCAGAAGGAATTCTTAGTTTCCATCCCCATCTTTAAACTACTTTTTTGGAAAAAGAGATTGCTCTTTAAACTGTTAAATCAGCCATTTTCTATTGTTTAATTTTTCATGTTTTCCCAATGCAGTGGGCTATGATAGTGCTTCACGTATAGTTGTGTCTTGGTCCGCTTAACGCACCATCTTTAAACAGCGTTCTTTGCAAAGGAGATTGCTCTTTAAATTAGCCATTTTTTATTTTCCCCATGCAGTGAGCTATGATAGTGCTTCACGTAGAGCGATGTCTCGGTCCAAGGAGACTGGTCAGGTACCATAAGGAATACTCGGCTTCCATCACGTTCGACTGCCCTCAGGCAACCACCATTGAGACCTTAATACAAACTTCTCTAAGAGCATGGTTTGAAAAGATGATTAATCTTTAAATCGACCATTTCGTTTCCTCTTTTCCCCATGCAGTGGGCAATGATAGTGCTTCACGTAGAGCGATGTCTTGGTCCAAGGAGACTGGTCAGGTACCATAAGGAATACTCAGCTTCCATCACGTTCGACTGCCCCAGGCAACCACCATTGAGACCTCAAATACAAACTTCTCTAAGAGCATGGTTTGAAAAGATGATTAATCTTTAAATCGACCATTTCGTTTCCTCTTTTCCCCATGCAGTGGGCAATGATAGTGCTTCACGTAGAGCGATGTCTTGGTCCAAGGAGACTGGTCAGGTACCAGAAGGAATACTCAGCTTCCATCACGTTCGACTGCCCCCAGGCAACTACCATTGAGACCTCAAATACAAACTTCTCTAAGAGTTTGGCGCCTCCGACCTTGGTGTCGGCCGATGAGGGCGGGGGTCTCGCCGCGCCCAACTCGCAGGACAAACGCCGCTCTTGGGCGGCACGCGGAAGAGATGATGAGTAGGTTCTTGAATAGAGTATTGATGCTCAAACACAATTGTGATATAGCTAGGTAAATTCATGAATTCATAAACGAATACGAAATGTATGATGATATTGATAAATAAATACATGAGTTAATCAATCGGGAAAATATATATTATGAATAAATAAAATAATAATAAGAACCTAAAACGCAACCACGTAGACTCGGCTGAATGGCCCAACACATTCTCAAGTTAAACAGATTTAGTTTGTTATGAAGCTTAATTAAAACTTCTTGTCGCAAATTTATATTACATTTGAACATTGATCAGTCAAATTAAATATTTTACCCCTCTCTATATCATTCCCTCTCTCAGATATGAGGTCGGGGAGTACGAGTCATCTTTCCGACGTGAGAACGAGGACTGGACCTCTATGTCCGTACGGAGTCGCCATGGCTGTGGGAAACAAGTCAGCTGCAGAGCGATCCTCATACAGAAAATAGTCGACTTGCAAGACAGACATAGACGGAAACCAAACAACAACTAACATGACTTATGGATTAGTCAAAGGACACTGAGAAATGTACGCATGGACCGCATGGACCTCTCTGTCTGAGTGTCTGTACATGCCGTACTCGTAGTCATCATGTGTGAGCTGCTTGCAGAACGATTCTCATAATCTGAGAAAATATTCTACTTGACACACAGAGATAGACGGACAACAAGCAAAAACTATTGGATTAGTTAATTAAGGGTTAAAAACACTGCAGCTAGTTAGGGACCCGTTAGGGACTGGACATCGATTTTCGTGCGAGCATGGCGGTGGTAAACGAGTCGGCTGTCATGGCTGTAGAGCTTTCCTCGCACACTGAGAAAATAGTTGACTTGCAACACAGGCACATGCGGACAACAAGCAAAAACTAATGGATTAGATTTTTAAAAACACCATCCCAAAATAGCACAGAAATTAGACATTCAACGTTCCGCAGCCGAAAAGTGGATTTTTTTTTTTTATTATATAGATTATTATGGTGGGAGCCTCTGGCAGAGACAAGGATACGTCAAAAAATGTTGAGGCCAAGACTGGTACCACTTGTTAAGTTGTGTCCTTGGGACCGAGACCATTTTGTTATGACGGTCGAGACCACTAAAAAGTGGACCCGAGATGCGTTAAAAGTGGTCAAGGGGGGGGGGGGGGGGTTGAACCCCCCCCCCCCCCCCTGGGTACGCCTATTTGTCTCCAATTTACAAACACTGACCTCTACTAGTAGAGGTCAGTGATTTACAAATGATTTTGCGTGGTCCTATAGGATTGGAGGTGGGGGCGCTCTTTGTATTTATTGTCCAGAGCTGTATAATATATATGGCTCTGTTATTGTCTAGTCTTGTAAAGTTTACCCTATAGCTATATTTGTATTGCTTTTTTCTTCAAATTAATGGGGGGGCACACGCCTCCCGTGCGCCCCTCCTAGCTAAACCAAGATCATTACAAAATTGCAACTATACCAACTGTTACATCGGATCGCTTGTATAATCAAAGAGGTATGGTCCCAGCTAGCCACCTGACGTCGGGCCGATGTCGGAAGTTGGTTGGCGGATGTCGACATATCGCCGTTGGCTCGAGGTTAAAATGTCCGCCAGCCCAACATCGTCACGACGTCATTTTTGTGATATATTGGCATAACGTCATTTTCCGACAATGGCCCAACATCATCTCATGACATGATGTTGGGCCATTGTCGGAAAATGACGTTATGCCAATATATCACAAAAATGACGTCGTGACGATGTTGGGCTGGCGGACATTTTAACCTCGAGCCAACGGCGATATGCCGACATCCGCCAACCAACTTCCGACATCGGCCCGACGTCAGGTGGCTAGCTGGGGTATTACCTAATCAATGTTGAAGTATATTGTATGTAATGTGAGCACGGCGTTTTTTTAAAATACGCATTAGGTTGAAACAAAATAATATTCGACTTTTTCTTGGTTCTGGAATAAATACGATTGATGGCGACAATATATGTCAAAAATAAAATGATTGGAAACGAAATCAATGACTACAAGTCTCTTTATTTCTTTTTTGTATGTGTTTATGTTAATGTTTGTATGTTGTGTGTGTATATTTATTTAAATGAAATGATTATGATATAATTTAAGACAATGTTATTGTAATACAATTATGCTTTACCGCATGTAGTGGCGTGATTTGTGGCTATGTCAATGGAGCGAAGAGACTGAATTAATGTATGTTCCTTTCTCGTTCGCTTATCTGGTTATTAATGAATTAAAACTATTTAAAAAAAAATTAAAATGCAACTGCACATGTACGCATTAATAATGTTAAAGTGATCCATTAACTCTCTCAAATTCAACCCAAATCATTTGAAACTTGTACACTTCTCTTTAACATTGTTGTTTGGATATGGCAACAGAAGAATGAATTGGGGAATTGGGTGTTCATTTGTCTAATAAATTATATTCCTTATTATGGAGGTATTCATTATTAAATTCAAAAGCGTTCCGGAACATTTTCGATTGTAGTCAAAATCAATAGCTATAGTGATAAAATCGTACACCAGTGTCCATGCATGTTTATCACAAAGTATTTTTTCTAGGAAAATATCACTCACATCAGTCAAAATAATCTTACAATGATAAAATGAAGTCTCAAATATCACTTTAGGAAAAACCTTCTGAAGTTAATGGATTATATAACACATTTCAATTGTATTTGGGGATCAAACGGGGTGGGGAGGGGCATAATAGGATAACATAATACAATATATGATAACGTATACTTTATTTACAAAAATTAATTAGCCTTCTTATATACGAATAAAGTGTATAAAGAGAATTATTATATACATGTTAAGATTACCCTAATAGTATAGGCCTACTTGTACTTGGTACTTGGTAGTTTATTCCTCCAAAACACTCCATAGGAGTTTTAACTGGAGGTGGGTCCGAGAGAGTGGTTAGCCCCTAAGGACAGAAGGGTCCTTAGCAAGCGCATTCTGGAATGTATGAAGTGAGGGCTGGTTTACTGTAGATTGAAGTAGCTTATTCCATTCAGTGGTTGTACGGACGAAAAATGAATTTGCGAACGCCTCAGAGTTTGTGTGTTGCTGTTGATACTGTAGAGAATGGCCCCTTCGGTTTCTGTCAATTTTGGGTTGAATGAAGTCCTCATGTTTGATGTCCAGGTTTCCGTTCAGCATCTTTTGAAAGCAGGTTAGGCGATGACATTTCCTTCTGTCTTGAAGCGCAGTCCACTTAAGCTCTTTAAGAATGGCAGTGATGCTTGTATTTTCCCCGTATGTGTTGGACACAAATCTTGCTGCCCTATTTTGCACTCTTTCTATGCCATTTATGTTCTTCTGTGTGTATGGGTCCCATGAAGCAGAAGCATATTCTAGATGAGGTCTCACTAATGACATGTACAGCTTTTCCTTGACATGCGGTGTACAGTGGTGGAAATTTCTTCTGATGAAGTTCAACACCCTCGTTGCCTTGAAGGTTGCATGTGCGGTCTGTTTGTTCCATCGGAGATCATGTTGAATTTGGACTCCTAGGTACTGGATTTCCTTCTTTTCCTCAAGGTCAACTCCCATCAATGTATACTTTGTAGGTTCTTCCTGCCTCCTACGAGAAATCTTCACATTCTTGCATTTAGATGGATTGAATCTCATGCCCCAGGTTTGTGCCCAGTCAACCAGTTTGTCTAAGTCCTCTTGCAGTTGGAGTTGGTCCACAGCAGACGTGATGGTGTTGTAGACGAGGCAATCATCAGCAAATAAGCGGACCGTGCTGGATATGTTCTCATGTATGTCATTTATAAATATGAGGAAGAGATGAGGGCCTAAGACTGTACCCTGAGGGGTGCCACTTAACACAGGTTTCCAGTCGGATGCAGTTCCATTTACCATCACACGCTGAGAGCGATTGGTTATAAATGATTTTATCCAGTCCCTTGTCTTGTTCCGGATTCCATAATGACCTAGCTTAAGAAGCAGCCTCTTGTGTGGAATGACATCGAAAGCTTTTGAAAAGTCAAGCACTCCTACGTCTGTGGGAATTCTGTTGTCTATATTTTGCAGAAGATCATGAGTAGTGAGAATAAGTTGAGTCTCACATGATCTCTTCTTCCGAAAGGCATGCTGGTTGTCGGCTATGATGTTAAACTTACTCAAATGCCTCATCATCTGGCTGTCCACAATATGCTCCAGCAGCTTGCAGCACGTACATGTGAGTGATACCGGTCTGTAGTTTGCTGGATCTGTGGTTGCACCTTTCTTGTAGATAGGACTGATGTTGGCTCGCCTCCAATCAAGTGGCAGTTCCCCAGACGTGATGGATTGATGAAATATGAAAGCTACCATGGGGGCAAGTTCCTTAGCTGCTAATTTCAGAGCCTGGTTGGGGATCCCATCTGGTCCTATAGCTTTCGATGTATTTATGGTAGATAACAGTTTCTCAACACCATTTATATCAATCTCGATGTCTGGCATATCTGGATATGGGCTATCAGGCATGGCAGGCAGCTCGTCTCCTTCATCTCTGGTAAATACACTTTGGAATTGATCCGCAAGTGCATGTATACAGATCTGAGAGGGGCTTTGGGCCGCAGCCCCTATTAATTAAAACAATGGCTATATTGATTATCATGCATATTTTTGTTTAATTTCCACGTTTTCATTCTAAAAAAAAAAACTTACCGTAAGAACTTCCAAAAAGGTTATTTTATGGCACTGTAGAAGAGTGATATCAATCAATGTTATAATAAGGCTTTTGAAAAGTTAACAAGCAGTCATCATTTTTTTTCTTCTTTTCACAGTCATGTGCATAAATACCAAGTAAAACATGACATAGAAATGTGTAAGACCGACTAAGCCATCAAATAACGCACATTATATTAACCATCCGTCTACAATCACATAACAAAATGGAGACCAAACAATACACACGTATACGGTATATTATTATTATAACCCTTTTCACTTTATAGTGAATCACTCCATAATTAGCACATAATACGTTATTTTTTAATTTATTTATTTGCTGTATTATATATTTGGTATGTGCTTAGTTAGATTTCTCTTACACTGTTAAGTAAATTCTGCTTGTATTATGAAATGTTATAATATTATATATATTTTTTTTAATTTGTGGAAATAACACACACCAAAAAAAACATGAATAGAACGTTTTGCTAATTTCTGTATCATTCCACTACTAGTGCAAAGAATCGCAAGTAAAACACAATCCACACCCTTTTCCCATCACCACACCAATGTCTGGTGTACAGCTGCCAGATGGGGATGCTTTGGAGATAAAATATGGTTTCATTAAATACATTTTCAGTCACTTTTTATGTATTCTAACCACGCAAAAAAGAAAAGAAAAAAAAAAAGCCATACGTACTCCGCCCAAAACCGTTGCAAAGGCCCCATACCCCCCCCCCCCCCCCCCCTTTAAATCGCTACCACACCTGAGGTGGGGCATCCGAATCTCCGCAGTGTAATCAGATTTAAATAAATGGAGGATATCTGTTACAATTTGTGCACACATGTAATAGGCTGCCTGGCTAGAATGCTCCCAAGGGAGTTTAAAACATACACGCGAAGTGATGATTCAAGTTGAAAAGTGCTTCCTGTACATATATGGTCATGCGTCATGAACTCACCTCCAAATAGGGTGGCGCCGTTACATTTTGGGTTTTTTTACTACCATTTTCTTTATTATTTTCAAAACCAGAAAACCTTTTAAAACAAATTTGGTATCATTTTAAAGAGCTATGAGAGTGCTAGCTTTCTGCAAAGTTTTAAATGTATACCTCCTTCCAAAGTGGAGGTACAGCTATTTGAATGTTGGAGCCAGAGGGTGGCGCAGGAAGCGGCGCCGCAGGAAGCGGCGCCCGTGTACAAAGTCTATGGGAAAATGCCTCTCGAAGTGCATTTTTTTTAAAAACGTTAATAACTTTGTCAAAACTAGATGTATAGTTACAATGTAGGTATCAAATGAAAGCTTAAACATTGAACTATAATGTTTGATCATTGAAAAGTGTATCTGCTTGTTTGTTTTTAAACCAAATCAACACAAACACAGAAAATTGGGGGTTACCTGTACAAACTCTATGAGGAGCTGGGGGCACAATCTGGACTGAAACGTTTTGTGGTTTTTGTTTTAAAACGTTAATTTCTTCACTAAGACTTGGTGTAAAACTACTAATTTGGTATCATATTAAAGCTTACTTATCAAACTGTATCATTTCTCAATACAATTAGGCCTGCCCTCTATATTATAATCCTTTAGTGACTTTTACACAGTGAAAATTATTGATTATTTTTTTCATTTTTTTCATAAAGTATGAGTGAAAATATCTCACACAAAATAAACATGAACCCCATACAATATTATATTGCTGTAAAGGTCTAAGTGTGCTCTGCATGAAAACATTATCATTAGTTGTCTAGAGCTACCTCAGGAAAAATTATCATGGAAAATATTGACCTCTGTAACTGGAAACAAAATTTCACATTTTGATTTTATAACAAAATAAGTATACACCTAGTGTTATTTCTGAGTGCATATTTGGATTCCTTGTGAAATTTCCTTTCAGAAAATGTATACTTTTGATAGGATAGGGGGAGTTCTTCAGAAAATATTTGCTCTCAACTGAAACATTGTCCCGCAGAAGCCCAAATCGGCATGTAACGCAAAAGGAGGCGACCTCAGCTCATGACACATGACCATATGCATTATCATCGATGTTCTTAAATTAAACATCATTTGTGGAAGCACTGTTGCCGGTGCTCTCGTGACCGAATCTTCTCTGCTAAGTCAGAAGAAGGATAAGTAAAGTTCGGTTATTTTCCTAAATTTGTCAGAGTAATACTTCACGAAAAGTTACGTGAGTCGTCTTGCTTCATCAGGAAAATGGCAGGATCATCAAATTTAGGACTGAAAAGAGCCACGATCGGTGGGCTTTTCGTCGTAATATTTCTGTTCCTCGACACTGCAGCGACGCTTTCATCTCCAGCGGCACACGGCACCAAACCTACCCCGAACCGCCCGGTGGGCAACAATGGGGTTCCGCCCTATGAAAAGAAGCAGCAAGCGAATATTGATAAACCGAATATTGTGTTTATTCTCACGGATGATCAGGACGTTACAATGGGAGCTATTGTGAGTTCAGTTTTAAAATTTTGTCTATAATGATTCACATTTCTGGTGTTTATCTGAGACTGAGTGTATGTCGTGAAGAGCTCAGTTAGTTACTTTTGTAATTTTGTCTGCCAAAATAAATCAAAATGCAGAAAGCGGTGTCCAAATAATATCTGAAAAGATATCTTGGTAAAAACCACTCAAGTTCAAGTAATTAATGGCTTTCCTCATGGGCATGTCTCGGAATGGATTGCCACCTTGTCATCCTTTAATCACCTTTTCTTTCAAATTCACTTTCAGATTTTAGATTGTGCTGTATGAAAGTGAAAAGATCACTGCTGGGCAGGTCCAAGCTATTTGGATTGTGACGTACGGGACATTCAGAGACTTTAAACAAGAAATAACAATGGATGAAATTATTTATATGGCTATCTTTTGGTATGAGTCTGTGGCTATTATGGGCTAGTTCATTTGTGGAAAGTTTTAGTTCTGACCAATTCTTAAATTAATTTTTAATGTAATTAATGTGCTGCGTGACGTACGGGACCAGAGAATTTCTGACTTTTTCAAAAATAAGTTCATCGTAAAAGTTCTCTGAATTTATTAAGTTATGAGATTTATGGTACTGATATCTTAATTCATTATGGAATAAAGCATTAATCACAAGTATTACCATATTTTTCTGACCTTTCGTTGTTATGTAATATACCAAAACATAAATGTGTGTATGTGACGTACGGGACAACTTTTCCCTATGGGAAAATTCATTGAAATGAAGAATTTTCGTCAAAATTTGTTCAATGTGAACAATTTTAACTTAAATCAGTGACAATTAGAGTGTTTTAGAACCCAATTAAATCCTCTGACCATTACTTAATATTCTCTGAGTTAATTTATGAGGTAAATCAATAAAAATATTACTTTAATAAAGAAACAAAATTTGAATTACATTCATACACACATCTATCATGTGCAGTCATGCTTCTTTTCTCATTTCTTTCATCCATTCCATTCAACATTGCTTAATGTATTTAAATGAAAATTAATGAAGAAGATGAACTTGAAAACTTTTATTTAAACTTGATTGAAACACAGGGGGCACTCATGTATAATGTAAGACGGGTATGTGCCGCTTAAAAGACTAGGTAGTTGAGTAGCGACAATCCTTTATTCTTCTTCTAGTTTGGCTCCATAGACCCCCGGAATGACTTGGCTTTGTATTTGAGTAGCGCCAAATCCATTATTCTTCTTCTAGTTCGGCTCCTTAGTCCTTGGACCACAATTTGAGCCTTTTTGAGGGTTTCCGTAGGTATTTGGAATCTCCGAGTCTATGTATTTTGTAGTTTAAGTCTGCTCCTTAGACCCCTTCACTCCCCTTTCAGGGATTTTGTAGCTCCAAAGACCCTATATTTTGTGCGTTTGAGGGATTTTGTAGCTCCAAAGACCCGATATTTTGTGCATTTAAGGGATTTTCTAGCTCCAAAGACCCTATATTTTGTGCTTGTAGTTAGCTCTTCAGACCCCCATTTCAGAGTTCCGTGCGGCACACCCCCGTCAAAAAATTATTCTTGCTTGCAGCATCTATGAGTTGTAAAAGCCAGCTTATGGTGCATCTACTACCATATCATTTCATTAGACTCATTCCAGGAACAAGTACACTATTATGATTTACATATTTGCATCCTGCCAATGTTTGGGACATCAACTGGCAAAATACCAAAGTTGATAATACCAGGGGTCTGGCTTGAAGACTACCGTAAAACTCCGTGTATAAGTCGCACTCGTGTATAAAACGCACCCCCAACTTTCTAAAAAAAAAAAAAAAAAAAAATCTTTTTTTTTTTTTTTTTTTTTTTTTTTAGAATATTTTTTTTCATGAATATACATATATTCATGAGGTAGCAATGCTCATTAAATATGCAAAACACTAAATTCATTAATAACTTTTTTGTTGAGAAAAATGTAGAACCACTGTTTAGAAAATTGAATATTAAATGAGTGCTGCTACTCATGAATATCTGAATATTCAATTAGTAGCAGTGTTACTGCTTAAAAACTTGCATTTTGTTTTGCTAACCACTATCATTTATGTAGAAAAAAGGTATATTTTGATAAATGTTCCCCTTTATATCAAGCTCTTGTCATGCCCTAGACCAGTGTAATATGCATTAAACATGAATACAGGGTGTCCCAACAAAAATTCAAATTTTTTTTTGTTGCTGTACCTGTGTACAAGACGCACCCCCCACTTTGAAAATTTTCCGACAGAAAAAAAGTGCGTCTTATACACGGAGTTTTACGGTAATTACATCAAATTCAGTAGTACAAGTAAATTCCTAGAAGGGACCCAGTTGGAATGTTCATATATCCCTGTATACCTTTTGGTCATTTTCTTTTTCACATCTTGCAGTGGTTTTATATGGGGTTGTCCCGTACGTCACACACTTGTCCCGTACGTCACATTTCTTAATTTGATTATGTAATCAACACAGAATTTTTTAAATTTTTGTTAAACCTATTTTTGTTAGGTATTCATCTAAATTAGAACTTCCTAGAATATCTTTAAAAAAAAATAATTATTTTCGTAGTTAAAATTAAACAAATTATGTTCAAAATTGTGACGTACGGGACATCACACTTTGGACCCTACCTCATTTGCATAATTAATTAATTTTGAAAGTTTTTATATTTTTTTCCTATTTTCTAGCATGATGGTCTACATGTCCTGAGATATTTAATTTGAAAAAGATAATTCAAATGAGATACAAAAATAAAAATGTAATGTCCCGTACGTCACGCTAATTAATACAAATCGTAGTTCGTGACCTTGGCATTCTTCGTATTTTGATAAATTTTTATTTTTTTTATCAGATTCATAAAATTCATAGTTTCAGCTTTAAAATGATGTATAGTTTGTTATATATACATAAAGATGAAATTTGACCCCCAGAGGGGACAAAAGCTTGGACCTGCCCTGCTCTGCAACTATTTAAGAAATATTTTGCCATTTATGAAGTATTTAACTAGATCTAGAATCTAATTGGACATGTATTATAATTTAAATGTAGTGAACAAGATACTAGATAGGCACTAGCACTGTGCTGAATACGCTTGCAGATCTAGCACATTTATGATTTACAGTTTTAATTTTAGGTGTGTGTGTGTTTTTTTTTTTTTTTCAGACCCCAATGGCCAACACCCTCAGTCTGCTGGGGAAACAAGGAATGACATTCAATAATATGGTGAGTCACAAAATGTGTATTTTAATTTTAATTTAAAAGATGGTTGTTTATTTAGACTAGATTTTAATAGCATTTCTGAAGAATTAGGCAACATGATGGTCTACGACCCACTCCAACTGATCTCCTGCTGGTGCTCGCGGCATTGCACTTCAATCTTGCCTTTTTTCTGGGAGCATCGCAACAAGAAAGAAGAAGCTTAAATAAATTATGAAAATGAGTTTCTGACTGGCAGAATTATTTAAACTTCGGGTACCCGTGAATAACCACAATCAACAGTGCCTTGTACTTGTAGCTCAATTCTTTGTTGGGTAATACAAGAGTTTCTAGTCGGCAAATAACAGTTTATTGTGGACATTAGCACCTGGGCCATTGCTTTATGTCCTGCACATGTTGATGATGTGGCAATGAATTTGCTTCCACAGTTTACAAGCAGCCCCCTGTGTTGTCCGAGTCGGTCTAGCATCCTGACAGGGAACTACATCCACAACCATGGCGCCATGAACAACTCCATTGATGGCAACTGCAGCAGCGTTGCCTGGCAACAGGGCCCAGAGAAGAAGACCATTGCGACGTACGTGAAGAAAGCTGGATATACCACCTTCTTTGCTGGCAAATACCTCAACCAGGTAAGGCTCTTCAGGGCTCTCCCTAAAAGGGCAAGTCCAAGCTATTTTGTAGCTGTAACGCGTGGGACATCAGAGCGAAAAAGAGAGCTTACTCTTATAAGAAATATTGAAACACCAATTTGTTTTACATTTTAGATTCTTTGGATCAAATTCTATCAAATGCCAAAACAAATTTTGAAATCCACCATGCATTAATAATTTATGCGACTTTTTGATAGCGTAACGCGTGGGACCAGAAAAAGTTGGTATTTTTTAACGTTGACTTTGAATGTGAATTCCTCTGAATTTATATACAATATCAAAACATGCTTGGTATGGTCTTAATGTGCATCTTGTGCTCTACCAGAATATGAAATTTCATCATCTCAAAACTTTAGAGTTTCACACATCGTCAATTAAAAAAAAAATTGTATTGTAACGCGTGGGACATTTTTCTACCATGTGTTTTACATAGGCCCACCCCCAATTTGCCCTTATTATAGATATATCAAGAATTTGAGGTTGGAAAATGCTCATCTTATGCATAAATGTTCTTTATGACATTTCCTAACAACATTTAAAAACAAAAGTTGCAAAAACTAATATTTTATTTATGTATTTCTTTGTTTTTCAACTTCCATTTTTACATTTTTTTTTTATGAAATCAATTATTCACCACTGTCAAACAATATTTGTCCTAATATTAATTATTTGCAGTGATTTAAATGAGAAATTATTGAGTTATAATCAATCCTATAAAAAAACACTTTTTTCCATAGGATTTGTACATAAATCACAAAATTATGCAATTTCCAGATTGACTTCCACTTCGAAAAAGTCATGTGCCTTTGTAAGGGTACAGTTGTTTGTCATGAATTTGGTCTCAAAAGTTGCGCAAGACTTCAAAGAAAAAACTTGTAAAGTGGCAGGCAAATATCCTCGTGTGTTACGGAATGATCGTAAATAAGCCAATAGGCCAAAACAAGATTTTCAAAAACCCAAATGCTTTACTGTATAGATTGTCCCACGCGTTACAAAATGTCCCACGCGTGACAAAGTCTAATTATTGATTTATGCTAATTAGGTAAATGTGATAACTTTTTGTTGCTATGTTATGGATGTCCCCCAAGGTAAATTAGAACTTTGTAGAGTTCCAGAAAAATAAACCTTTTGATTAACGAGTAATCGAAATAATAAGATGTAAAAATGTAACGCGTGGGACATGCTAATTTTGGAACGCATCTTATTTGCATATTGAATGAGATAACAAGCTGAAAATCATAATCCAACTTCCTTCTGGTAATGACATCAGGTCAAGCCAATAATAAGTAAATAATCATTACAAGCATTTTAAATATGATTTAATTTGTCTTTAATTCAGATGTCCCACGTGTTACGGTGATTTACATTTTATGCAAATATATTTGATTGTTTCTACTTATTGGAGACAAGTTTTTAATTTTTGTTTTCAAATTATTAAAATTCAATATCTTAGCTTTAAAATGACATCAAGTTTCACTCGATGGGTGAAGATGAAAATTCACCCCCTTGGGAACAAATACCTTGGACTTTCCCAAAAGCTTTTCTTTTAGGGGGCCAAAGAGCACATTTACTTCCATCATAGACATGTATGTTCTAGATGTAGAGTGATGAAAAGCAAAATGTTGTTAATGTATTTATTACTTGATACTTAAAATGTATCGTAAAAGAAGGCCTTGTTAAAGGGGAACGAAATAATCAATGTTTTTGAAACCACTATCAACTGTTTTGACTTACCACTGGAGGCTGCCATGTTTTTTAACAGTACCGCAGAAACGTCATCTGACAGTGCACTAACAAAAGCAGGTAATGTAACTACTGTTGTAGAATTTGCTGCAATGTCAGTGGTTATGTAACCTGCTTTTGTTAGTGCAAGGTCAGATGACGTTTCATATGGTACAGTTGGAAAAACATGGCAGCCTACAGTGTTCAGTAAAACAGATAATAGTAGTTTCAAAAACATTAATTATTTCCATAATTATTGATACCCAAGAGGAAATATACGATTAGAAGTGACATGAATTATGCACTTATCAGTAACAGTAAGCGAACATGCCACAGTTTGTTTCCCCTTTAATGATAATTTACGTCTGATACTAGGCTCACATATTAATGTAGTTTGTTTGCCTTGTGGTTGTTGCAGTTGCTGTTTAGCAAATCTGATCAAGTTGATCACATTCTTTCATTTACATTTATGGGATTTGTACTATTTGTAAAAATGTGAGTTCTTAGTTGCATACAATTATGATGTCTGTGAAATGCAATCTAATTAAATGGACAACTGATGCTACTTATCAACAAACAAAATCAAAGATGTCTTTGGAAATTGAAACTGACATTCATTAAACTAAAACTTCCATATAGCCTCAGTGCATTTGTACATTGCTATTACAAATATAGTCATGAAAGCATGACAAAAGGAACATAAATTGTTGTATGGACAGTTTTAAAAAACACTTGACAAATGACTGGTTTCACATTTTATTTCCTCCGCATGAAAAAAGAAAAAGATGTTATTGTATGGACTGTTTCAAGATACACTTGACAACATGAGGCCTTTGCGTGATAAATTTCTGGTTTCACATAAACATCCTATGCACTGTGATGTGTCTAGAAACTTGACAAACAACTAGTGTTTACTTTGAAGACGTCACATATTTGAGAAGAGATAAGGTTGTGTTACTTCCATTTTCATTGCTCTTTTACCCCCTTTATGTTGTCTTGCCCTTATTAACAAATTCTGACCAAGACCAGATTCCTGATTATGACCTACTTGAAAATTAATGATTAAATGAGTTATTTACCCCCTCCCCCTCCCCCCAAAAAAACACAAACAAAAACAGGTTGAACCAATAATCATTTTAGCAAAAAAGGTTTATTTAGCATAATTTGCTCACCAGGCTACATGCTACTAGTACAGATATATGCCTTTATTTGAATTTTATTTACATGTAAATTGAGTGGGTTTTTCTGTTTCAATGATCTTTGTAGTTTGAAGAGTTGATTTTTGCTATCTTTAATTAAAACCACGATGAGACTGAAAGACTTAAAGCATTCCAGCGTTTTATTGATCAGCATTTTATATAAATATATCGTCATGAATGAATGCAAAATTAACCTGTTCACTTCAAGATTCTGAAATCCCCATAGACTCATAGCCCACCCAGTTCCTGGAAGCACAAGTTAAAAGCACATAATAATATTTAGTTCTTAATTTAACAATGTTTATTTTCCCTCTTTTTTCCTTGTGTTAGTATGGAAGTCCCAAAGTTGGTGGAATTGCACACATCCCCCCAGGCTGGGACCAGTGGATTGGATTGGTATGTATCATTCTCACAACAAGAAAATTAATGGTTTTATTCATATATTTGTATGTATTCATTTTATAATTTATTCATTTGTTTATTTATTCATTTCCCACATTTTGTTCCTCAGTTTAAAATTGTTAGTACTAAAGAAAACTTTTCTTCTGATAATCTGATCCAAGGCAAGTTAGATCAAAACCTTTTAAAATGTTGATGACATGAAACTGGAACTTGGTGAACCCTGAATAAAGACACGCTTGAAGCCGTATGTTTTTTTGTTCAGACATCCACTGCTTATTTCAAGCCCAGATCTACGCAAGGCTCTCTTAAATTGCAAAATTTCCTGGTGGCCTGGTTAGGCAACTGATTTCAGTCAAATCAGACTATTTATATTTGAGTGCACCAAACTATATCCCCAGAACCGGCTGCCTCAACAAACTGAATCATTTAACAAGTGTGCACTTAGTTATGTTTTCATTATCAATAAGTATAACTCTTTGTCTGAGTAGAGTATGCAAATATTTGACAGTGCATTGGTGTTTTTCTTTCTTCCATCATATTGTGATTATTTTATAGGTTATATGCTTAAATTCTTCTTTTCTTGCATCAATATAATTTGAGAAACTAGAAGTAAGTAACTATTTTACAGTGTTTAATAGTTGCTTTCCATCATTTCTTTGTGTATATACACACATATGTCTATACCCTTTAATTTAGATTTGTTAATTTCATGTTAATATTTTAAGCTGAGGGGCTTTTTGCAATATATGCGTTATAGATGCAAATGTCCATGATTATTATTATTATCATTGTTTCTTGCTCACAGCAATTCAATTTCAAGATACAGCAAGTAACTGGTTAGTGAATATTTTACAGTGTTCAATAGTTGATATCCTCCATTTTGTTTTCTTTCTCTCCTCTAGCAATATAATTCCAAATACTACAACTACTCCTTGTCAGTGAATGGTGAGGAGGAGAAGCATGGAGACGACTATCATAAGGACTACCTTACGGATATCATCGTAAGTTTTCTACTCTTTTTTATATTTATTTATTTTAAATTAAGATTTGACCTTAATGATATCCCCATATTGAACACATTGTCAGGATGTGCATGTATCAACCATATATGTATATTGTATGTATGAGTGGATTATATTAGGGTAATAAATGACAATATCCTGTGATATTCCAACATTATTTTTAATAGGAATTGTCAGGGACCCTTTGGCCTTCTTATTTGCCAATCTCTAGCAGATCATCTAAAGGGATCAAATGTACGATTAGTATGTTATTTTATGATCATAGGGTAATATAAAATGTGTTTATTTATAAAATATAACCTTTATTCCTTAAACCACTGTAAAGAGACTAGGATATGCTGAGATGTTTAGCAAAGTTCAATCATCTAGTTGATCAATTGTGAATACAAATTTGACTTGCTTTCAGGGGTGATATTGAAACAGGCTAGGATATGCTGAGATGTTTAGCAAAGTTCAATCATCTAGTTGATCAATTGTGAATACAAATTTGACTTGCTTTCAGGGGTGATATTGAAAAAAAGAGGAAGTGCGTTATGTATTTGAATTGTCTCTTTCACCATTAGGCCATGAAAAATAAATGGTTGGATTGGCGTAACCCGCCCGCCCCTAAAAATACCGACCCTAGAGGTTTTTTCTGAATTTTATTTAAAACAAAAATAATTTTTAAAAATAAATAAAAAATTGCAATAGAATTTGCAATTGCGATGTGTTATGTGTGTGTTTTTGTGTATTTGTGCGAAGAAAAAAAAAAGAAAAAAAAAAAGAAGAAAAAATCCCTTCCGACCTACCCTAATTTTTGGTTGCCCGTTACTCCAATCAAACAATTTTTTTTTTTTGGCCTTAGTTTGTCTTTTTTTTTTTCTTCAGAATAATCGGTCCATGGACTTCCTCCAGAAGCAAGATGCGAATTGTCCTTTCTTCATGATGATGTCGACTCCTGCCTGCCATGCTCCCTTTGACTCCGCCCCACAGTACATGAAGCAGTTTACTGATAAGAAGGCTCCCAGGGGCCCTAGCTTCAATGTTCACGCTGCAGTAAGTTTATCAATTGCTCCCTTTGACTCCGCCCCCCAGTACATGAAGCAGTTTACTGATAAGAAGGCTCCGAGGGGCCCTAGCTTCAATGTTCACTCTGCTGCTAGATACCTGAAAATACTTTGTATGTTTACCACCTCTATGCCTTCAATTCGAGTTTCATGCACCTTTTGATTGCACTCCCCAGTGCATGGAGCAGTTTACTGTTAAGAAGACCCTGCCAGGCCCATGATTTAATGTTCACTAATAAGTTGGTAGAAAAATTAAAACAATTTGATTGTCACACCATCTTATACATTTAATAATGGTCATGTAGTGCCTTTTCAATTGTAGCCTTTAGTTTATGTCCAAATTTGTAACTACTGGCAAATATGCCAGACATGTACAAAATAACTGAGTACTGTTTATTTATAATTATTATTGTTGTTCTCAGGCCAAAAAATACTTTTTTTTCACGAGGGCCATTTTTTTTTTTTTTTGCCCCCATGCCATGGCTCACGGGGGCGATTTCAAAGGTTTAGGGGGCGAATCGCCCGTCGCCCCATGTAATTTTTTGGTTGGTTGTTCTTATGATTTGTTTTTACTATAGATATAATGAAAATTATTGTTGAACATAACTATTAATCTCTATCATTATTATTATTATGATTACAAGGACACTTCATATCTCACAATTTATATGTTTACTTGGAAAGATTATGACAAGAATTAGGCTAAGATAAAATTCTTGTTATACATGTAGATAATAATGTTCAGTATATTTCACTCTTCATTATGAATTTCTCTAATGTTTGCCTTTCCTAGGACAAGCACTGGTTAATAAGAAAAGCCCCCAACCCGATGTCAAATGACTCCATAACCTATCTGGACGATGCTTTCAGAAAACGGTCAGTACTTCACAGGATTTTGTACATTTACATTATGACGTAATGTATTCAAGTACTTGGTAGTCGACTTCCTCGTTGTTGCAAAGATAAAATAAAGAGAAACTAAAGGCAGGATACTTGTTTATACTGATATATGCATAATTCCTAACACCTGTCACTACGTAATACTCCTAATAGTGACATGAATTATGCACTTATCAGTAACAGTAGGCAAAAAAAAAAGCATTTGGCGTAGTTGAAGAGGGTTTACGGTACACCATGTCAAATGTTCTTCCTTATGACCACTACAATACAGTAAATATTTATTTCAAGACACACAAAATTGAGAAGAAATTATTTTACTTGTCTTACTGGCACAAAGAAGTCAGTGTGGAGCTCTTGATTATTGCTGACTCCTTTTTTTCTCTTCACACTCTCCCACAGATGGAGGACTCTGTTGTCCGTGGATGACATGGTGAAGAACGTTGTGACTCTTCTGGATAGCAAGAAGCTCTTGGATAAAACATACATCATCTTCTCCTCGGACAATGGCTTCCACTTAGGTGAGAACTTATGGCATTCTTTACCAAGACATGCCCACAGCATGACAACAAGAACGGATGCACTAAGCCATTGCATGGAAAATTATTATTTTGGTCATGCCATAATCGCGTCTTGGTAGAAAACGCTAAACTTATCATAGTTGTAACATCCTCTGATATATAATATTTGACGTTGTTACTTTTTCAGATGGCAAAAAGCATTCCCCAAAGAAAACAATCATCCTTTTGTTTTGTTTTACTGCACACGTGTGGCAGCATGCTTGACAATGGCATTCCCATATAAAAGTTACACGTTCAGTCATAAAACGCAACATTTTTGCTAGGGAGAGGCCTCTCTTTTGAAAGAGTTTACAGGGAAGTTGATTTCTAAAAATAAAATGTGTACACTTCCAAAATAATAGTAAAATTTTCACTAACAGTTTCTGCCTCTAATGCCCATTTACTTGTGTTGAAATGATACAAGTTCTGTAAGAGGAGGAACTATCTTCCAATAAATCTGTTAATAATCATTATTATCACTCATATTTCACTCGATTTTTAGGCCAGTTCTCCCTGCCTAATGACAAGCGACAACTCTACGAATTTGACATCAGAGTGCCGCTAATCGTGAGAGGGCCGGGCATCCCAGCAGGGTCAACGAACAACAACATTGCGGCAAACATTGACATCATGCCCACCATCGTTGACATGGCAACAGGAAGCGCTCCCTCAGAGGTGGATGGAATGTCACTCATACCTCAACTGGTTAGTGAAAATATTTTGTTTTAAAAATATCCCATCTTGACAAATATTACCTTGTTTTTTGATAAACAATTTCAAATCTGTCCATTATTTCTTCTTGTAGGCTCTGGCTAGCAATTAGAATTAGGAAATTCAAATCAATTTTTCAAACTACTCACAGACAATAATTATTTGGTGATTTAAAGGAAACAATAAAACCATGCCTATTTTATGCAGCTGTTTAACCTGTTTTTGTGTTTTAAATTAAATAAATATACAACAACTTAATTCAAGAGAGATGTATTTTAAAGAATGTTTTTATTCAACTCTTACGGGCAAATGGCAAAATTATAATGAAAGACCTTAATTTATTTTCTGACTGATGTATTGTGTCTTTTCTTCACTTATCGTATCACACTGAATTCTCTCACCTGCAATCAGATTGTACCACACACATAGCAATGTAAGCTGTGATGGCAAACCAGGCCTGGCATAAGACATCCAAAGTGGCTGACACTATCTTGATTGAGATACATGTATATCCCTCTTAACCTTCTTTTGATTTTCTACCTTCTCAAAATGTAACATCAGAGCTCCAGTGCTCTGGAATGATGTATGACTCCTCATCACAGGGAATGGTACATCAAACCTGCCAATGTGGGCTTTATTGGCTCAGCCGGATTATGTGTAAGACATCAAAAATGGCTGACTCTATCTTGCTTGAAGTAAACCTTTACAAACTTTTCTTTTGATTTCTTTACCCCATAGAAACCTGTAAATCGTACGAAGGTTCCGTGGAGGAGTGGTGTACTTATAGAACACTTTGGAGAGTACAATACAACCGACAATGTGGGCTGTAAAGGCACAATCGGGTTATGTGTAAGACATCCAAGATGGCCGACTCTATCAGGACCAATAACCCCTCATACTCACAGTTTGCCAACTCTGTTCCATTTCTAGGGCTTTAAAATGGTGCTTATCATTTCATTGTTGCATATTTATTTAGCTCCATTTCAGAGCCCTAGAGTTGTTCCATGCATAATAACCTGATAACGTGAACCATGTTTGAATTTAAATAGCAATATCGGGAAACGCCCCACAGAAAAAAATGCAAATAAATGCGTCTTTATCCCCAACAATGTGAAAGAATATATGATAACTTATAAGGTAAAGGGTTGACAAGAACTGCCTTGAAATTGACAAAAGAATGATAATTAGAGTTGAAATGTTTACCGTCAGAACCATTCAATGAGTTGGGCCAATATTCATGTTTTCTGGGACTTTTCCAATTATGATTTTAGCTTACATTCCAAATGGAACAGAGTTGTCCACACTCAAGGAGTATGAAGGGTTGTTACTTGACTGCCATCTTGAGATTAAAATCATCTTAAATCTTGTCCAGGACACAATACTTCTGTAAGCAGCCTGTAAACATCATCCCTGCAGTTTTACAAAACATAAAGACAAACAAATATGCTGTCTCTCGGTGGAATATTGTTTCCCTGGTCAATTTTAGGGCACAAAATATGTGCATTTTTCCCCCTTTAATTGAGCTGTTTGTTCACAATGTATTCACACAACAGTGCTCAAAAATGATTTTTTTTTTTTTTTTTTTTTTTTTTTTTTTTTTTTTCAAATTCACTTTGGTGATATTTTTTGGCTTACACAAACTCAAAATTAATCTGTCTATTAAAATTGGAAATTTAAAAAATATGTCCAAATCCACTTAAAAAACAATATTTCTTCAATTCTTCCAAAATTATTATAAGCCACTTTCAGAGGTATTGTGTCTTGGAGAAAGATATTGTATTTATTTTGTGAGTCAACATAGAATGAAGGGAAGAGTTAGATAGTGCTGTGATCAATCCTGAAAACTTAAAGAACCAAAATGGCATACTACATCATTTTTCACAGTTAGTCCAATATAGAACCAATGTATGTAATCGAAGCGAGTATCAAATAATGGAAATTTGTGTTATAATCGTGATATATTAAGGATTCATGCTCATTTTACCATTATATGTATGAATTTGTTTTGATGTAATATTTTTACAAATCAGCATAAAATTTAAAAAGAATTGTTCACATTTGTGATAAAATGGCTCTTCCTTTACATTCTGTGTTGATTTACAGGCTGATGGGATTGTAGTTATATGTTATGAATATATATATTTCCATACAATCCTGAACAGTCATGAAAGCCTCATATTATTATTGTTTCGGTCAAGAATGGTGCCTGTTTGGCCCGCTCTGTTGACCCTCCTTCCAAACCATTGCTGCACACAATCCTCAACTGACATTTGTCATTTATTGTAAAAGTACATTATATATCTGCGCTTGTTCCCATTTTATGATTTAGCATGTACAATGTAGATGTTCTGAAAGAGTTCTTCACTTCTGGAAACTAGTAAATAAATGGAATTACAGTCAAAATGTCAGTGTTATTGATAACTGTGTGATATCTTCATGCGGCTGCACATCTTCTCATACAGTATCTGTGTGATTATTAGCAGAGTCAGTGAAGGCATGTGTGGTAATGGTTTGGGAGGATTGCAGGTTGTTTCGACTGTCCTCACATCACAGGCTGATCACATTATATTTATTTTTCATTCCCCTTCCCTCAACTTCCTTCATATCTCCCTGCTACTCCACACCACTATCTTCACACTAAAACAATTCACCTCTACTAACCTCACAACTACCCTGCTATGCTTGAATATACCCTGCTTGCCTGAATATTAATCCATGTGTGCCCCACTCCTTCTATGATTCATCTGTCTCCCTCCCTTCCCCTCACCCATTCACTATCTACATCCCCATCTCTTTTCTATGCATGTCCATCTATCTTCCTTCTCTGTATTCACTTTCTTCCTTTTCTCTGTTCGATTCCCATATTTCCTGTCCATTCTCATTTCTACAACTGTTTCCCCACACTCTATTTACTAACTACCTGTATACCTCATCATTTACTACCTTCTCCTCCACTCTTCTTGCATTGTGAGTATCTACCTTTCCCCCTCTCTCTATTCATCATTTATCCTCCTTCTCTTTATCTCTTTAATAAGATATCTACCCTTCTTTTGTTTCACCATCTAATTACTAACTTCCTTCTCTACCCTCCTTTCTCTATGTATATTACCTTACCCACTATCCATTTACTTTCAACCTATCCTCCCTCTTCATCAATTGTCTACCTCCCGCCCCCCCCTTCACCATTATCTCTGCTCATCCGCCCCTCACGCTTGCCAGATCCCCAAAGCCAGCCAAGCTAGCAGCAAAGACAAATGGTCTTCCTCAGTCCCTTGGAGACAGGAGGTTCTGATAGAACACCAGGGGGAGTGGCGTGCCCAAGGCTATACAGGCTGTCCACATACAGAATTTCTTGATGTAAGCATTGCATCGTCAAAATTGTCTTCTTTTTTTTCTTTTTTTTTTTTTGGGGGGGGGGGGGAGGGCGTTACTTAGATAAATTTCAGCAGCCAATCTAGCAGCAAAGGCAAATTGTCTTTGTCAGTCTCATAGAGACAGGAGATTCTGATTGAACACAAGGGGGAATGGCATGCTTAGGGATATGAAGGCTGTCGGTGTACATAATTTATCATTGTTACTCTTTGGGGGAGGGGGGTATTTAAAGTTATAAGTTACTTGTCTTATAACATGCACATCCAAGTTTGATAGATATTTCTACAAATTTGACATTTGACTAGAACAGTTTGGAAATAAGAGATTTATCCATTCATTTTTTTAGCTTCAAACCTTTGTTTCAATTAAAATGAGAAATACAGTTATACCAAAATGGAGATAATCATATGACAAAAATAGTATGCAAAAATGAGCTAGGGAACGATAAGTCTTTACATATTTCTGGCCAACATTGGAAAGAATATTATGCTCCTGGTGAAATTATATTCTTAGTTTTAAGGCTTTTGATTTCTAATTTGCTGGCATATCTATGTGAATGCATGATTCACATTTATTTAATCATATTATAAACACTTCACCCACTCACTTTGCTATTCAGAACTGCCAGCCATCATGCGTGTGTGAGGACAGTCGCAACAACACCTACACCTGCCTACGTAGCATTCAGGCAGATAACAATGGCATGTACTGTGAATTCAGTGACAGTGAGGTACAATGCATAGCACCGCTTTGTAATGCACAGCTTGAAATTAACCTTAATCCTGGCTGGACTAATACAATCATGACTTTGAAGTGGGATTGATGAAATCATGATTCTTTTTTATGTTTATGGCCCTAAATTTGTTGGTTCCTAAACTAATACAAAATGATAAGAAAAATGTTCGATTCATTGATGATTATCATCAGTTGCCAGCAGACAAGTGCTAATTTCGAGCCCTGCATTGTTAGAGATAGATAATGCCTGCACTGCAGCTCTGAAAACTGTTACATCATTTCAAATTGTTAAAAAAGAAACCTCTCAGGAGTCTTTTTGAAAATTAGAGAACAATTTAGATTTTGTTTGTGACAATTCCAAAGCTTGAGATGTTTATTTAATACGGATGAACAGAAAGGGAAATCGATAAGCTGAGATAAAAGGGTTAGTCTCTATTTGCGATCAAACATGAATATTGAACAGACCTCAGGTGAAATGTTCTTGCAAAAAGGGCTCTCGCACCAGAAAAAATAAGAAAAAAATGCTCAAGCAAACATTTTCATAATTGTAGACATTGTGATTGTGGGAAATAACCTCCCGCCATTTGAGTCATGGTTTAATTCATGTTAATGAGCTGCAGTGCACAATGCTGAATCTACTACCCTGCCGAGTTTCTTTGTAAATTGCTTTTTAACAAATTTGTTGTTTATTTACCTTGCATGGTCTTTGCATGTATTCCTTCCCACTTCTCATGCATAATCATGCTCACACACAAATGCACAAACAGTTATATTCCTTCACTGCAACCCTTTGCACCTATTCCATAAAATAAAATGAAGCATACTTTGAATGTGATTGGTAACAAATCAATCGACCTTTCCATTGGAGAGAAACTTTAACGTAGCTCTGTTTCTTGGACTTAGTCTTGCTTTCCGAGCTGTGTGTGTGAAGATTCCAAGAACAATACCTACTCCTGTGTTAGGACACTATCTACAGGGGAGGACTACATCTACTGTAACTTTCAGGATGATGAGGTACTTCATTTGAAAAGAAAAATATGTGATTTTGTTTTCAATGTTATAATGCAATATACATATTTTTTATGTTGGTGCTTTTGTATATGAACATAATATTATTTCAACTACAGTTTCAAAAAGAGGAAATTGATATGAATAAATTAGATGACTTGAAACAAATTAAACAATAGATAATTGTGCCCAGGATAAAATGTACAGGGGAGAACTACACCTACTGTAACTTTAGGATAACAAGGTACTTCATTTGAAGAGAAAACATCATGATTTAACAAAAATTTATAGTGCAATAGACATATTTTTATGTTAGTTTTTTTTATATGAATATATTTTTTCAACTATAGTTTCAGTTTTTAAAAATATGAATAAATTGGATGACTTGAAACAAGCTAAAAATGGTTATTTGTGCCGAGGATAAAATCTACAGGGGAAGACTTTTGATTTGGGGTTTATTTCTTGATGTGTTATAGCAACTATCAGAGTAAAAAATGGATTGAATATGAATGTAGTGCCTGGCTTTAATGATAGTAAAATTTGAAATAAATAACATTTAGAAAGCGCTGTTAAAGGGGTAGTACAGTTTTGGCAAGGCTGAACTTTAGTATCCAAACCTGGACAGTAACATTATAAACTAATAGTTATAACTCCACCATGCTAGAAAGGTATACAAAATTGCAAATGACTAAGTAAAAAGTCCATTATCATTCAAAAAGAGCCATTAAAACACAAGAGGGCGCTCTCTAAAAAGGCATTGGTTTTAACCATTTTTCATACAAAATTATGCATGTGATGTTTTATTGAAATCATGATTAAATAGAGAGATCATCAACAACTTTTTAAAAACGCTTTTGAAAACTTTTGAAAAAGTTTATGCATTTTTAAATTTTTTTTCTAAAAATCATCTAATTATTTGGGCCCCAAATAATTATAAGATCATATATATTTATTGATATTTCAGCCGTTTCTGGACCGATTTTGACCAAATAAAGTTTATTCTGCCATTAAAATTGCATGTTCTCTCAAATTCGACACTCAGTTTTTCATTACCTCACAGAAAAATTGTGATGTGTAGCACCCTCTCTACCAAAACTAAACTACCCCTTTAAAGAACAAATTAGCAGTGAGTTCTCATACTCAACTTATCTACAGGGAAGACTGCATCTACCCTGACTTTCATGATCTGATATGATAAAGAATGAAGAGTCAAATTCTACACGTATCAGAAAGAATATATTTTTGATTGACTCAACACCGTAGTTTTTGTAATGATCCATAGTTTAATGGGTTGTCATGTGTGTCCTTTTGTACCTGGTCTAAAGCCGTTCCACTGACATTCATTTAGGCTGCAATACCTAGTACTCCTGCTTGTAAAAAAATACTGCATTGTCGTGATAGAGTACACTTTTCTAAGTGCTTACCATAAAAATACAATACTAAAAAAGCAAGAAGCCCAACTAAAAGAATCCTATGCTGTTAACCATGGACAGTAAGACCACGCCCACAAGTTCCACACAGGAGGCAAAAATTAAACAAATACAGCAAAATACAATACAATGTCAGCAAAAAATGCATGTTAACCCATTGAGGACGGATTTAATTTACTATAACATGTATTCTGCTTGGACCCTAGCACGAGTATTTTCTGGACCAGTCCTGAATGGGTTAATAAGATAGCCACCATGGAAACATTCAAAGCGCATTTAGTTGCATGCCCATCTCATGTGACTGGAGCACAAGAGGAAGTGCGCATTTACACACTCTATTCTGCTGCTTCTTTTTCTTACTGTGTGCTCACAAATGCAACCTGAATTTAATTACATTTTTTAATCAAGTGAAACAAATGAAGTTACAACTCATTTGCATGTATTTATACACATTTTTGTTCCTCCTGTAACGAACTTAGGGGCATATCCCAAAATGTCATATGATTTATTTAGTTGGGCTTCTAGACTTTCTAGTATTGTATTTGTGTAAGTGAGTCTCTCAAAACCACCCTCTATAGAATCAATGGTGAATAACAATCCCCTCCTCTTGTCTTTCATTCCCTGGTTCAGAACTTCCAGGAGTTCTACAACATGACGGCGGACCCCCACCAGCTCGCCAACATTGTGGGGAAGCTTGACCCAAAGTTTGTCACCCAACAAAATGAGAAGCTGATTCTTCTGAGCATGTGCAAAGGCCCCTCTTGCCGTCAGGTCGTCCCGCCTTCCAAACATGGCAACAAGATAGAGGGCGGTGTGTAAGGTGTGGACATATCAAATCATATAAATAAATGCAGTCTGACCTGTTATAATGATCTACTGACTATAAAGACCACCTGTTTACAAAGACCATGTGGTCCCACCTCCTAGGCATGGCAGTGTGTAAGGTTGGAAATCATTTAAATATTATTGATAAATACGGTCAATCTGTTAAGACCACCTGCCGACAGTGACCAAGTGGTACCACCTCACTCACATGGCACTAAGCCAGAGGGTTTATGCTGAAATATTCAATTAGAAAGAGATGCTAAAACCTATTATAATGACCTCCTGTATATAAAGACTACCTGCCTACAAAGGCCAGGTGATGCCACCTCACTTTGACACTTGCATGGGGCTATTAAAGACAGAAGATGATGCTTAAGCAGAGTAAACAATACAAAAAAAAAACACCTCATGGTGGCCACTATAGACAGGTGGACTGTTATAGAAAGTGGCAACCCAGACAGGTTTGACTGAACTACATATCTCTACATACGCAAGGTGGTCTTTATTGATCAGTTTGACTGCATTTAGTATTGCAATATGACTATTACAGCATTATGCAGGAGTATTTTGTAGTAATCTCTTTTTCATTATGAATGTATCTATTGGTGCAGAGTTTATATTTTTGTCACCAATTATATATATATATATTGTACCAAAATATGTATATTTTCTGTACTAAATATGTAGTGTAATTTACTGACTCTTAATCTACCATAGGTGGAATCTGTCATTGGCAGGATATCGCTTTGGCGTCATAATTGAGATGTCATATGGATGTCCAATAAAAAAACAAAATAGTTTTCTGTTTAGTAAAATAAAAAGTAATTAATTAACCTTTAATCCCTGTTAGTGTAAATCTCTGTTAAATGTAGTCTCAGACTATGTATGTGTCGTCATATTAAAGTAAATGTTCTGTTTTCTTCTATAAGTTTGTAACGTAAAGATGAAGGATATTGCACTATGAATGAAATTCACTTCCCAATTTGGAATGAAAAGAAAATTACAATCGAGTCTATAGCTCTTTAAATACATATTTATTTTAAACATATTTGTGTATTCAATCTTACTTTTAAAAGTGCATGTGCAAAATTCTTCAAAATAATATACATGTTTAAATTGATAAATGTTATTTAACCTAAAAATCCTATTTAATTTATTACTAGAAGTGTAACACACTACTTGATTAGATGTTCATCAGATAGAGGACTAATTATATTTGAAAAATAGATGTAGTTTACAACTTTGATATATAATAAGGTGCTTTTATTATTATATGATAAGGTAAATCATTAATGATTTAGGATTTCCAACATACTCGTTGATATGTGCATTCATATTTTAACCCATTTAGGACTGATTGATTTTGCTATAACATGTGTTCTCCATAGACATCAGCTCAAGTATTTACAGGACCAGTCCTGAATGGGTTCATTTCTTGCAAATCAGTACTGTGCAAATTAATACTACGCATTTGTACTGGCATTTAATGTATGTGTATTTGTTTGAGAATTAAAGGGATCTAGTAACTTTGTTGACATATGCAAAAAGTGATGAATGGTTGATTCAATGTATATTGTTATCTGATATGTCCACTGGGTATTGTGTGAAAAAGTTAGATGGATGTTATATGGCCAAGTAATGAGCAAAAATGCAAAGTGATATTCACTAACTCATTGCACTGACTTTGTACACGATTTCGAAGATCCATTGGATAGTTTAACATCTGAACACTTCAATCGTAAATATCTTTTTAACGAAAGGGAAATTTGAAAAACCGAAACCGGTCCCATGCTTTTTTTTGTTAAAGGACAATGAAATCCAGACAAATTGTTGTATGCACTATAAGACACTAAATGTAATGAATAGTCTCTGAAAATTTGAGCACAATCGGTCAAGAAATAAGAAAACTATGGCTCTTTGAAAAGAGCCATGTATTTCTTCGAGTGACTCAAATTGGCAACGCACTCTGGCAAAGTTGTGGACAAGTCCCCATATATTTTGTACACAAAATTTCTGTTTTGTTCAATTTTCTCAAAATTTATGTTTACCCTTCGTTCGAGTTCAACATATGTTTTGTAGAATGCTTTTATACATAACATATCATGAGTTGGGGGAATGGAAAAATGTGACTATGAAGAAAACTGTAAAAATGGGAAAATTTGTGTACAAAACATATGGGGAGTTGTCCACACACTTATCAGAGTGCGTTGCCAATTTGAGTTCCCCATAGGAATAAATGGACATCTTCAAAGAGCCGTAGTTTTCTTGTTTCCTACCCGATTATGCTCTAACTTTCAGAGATTATTCTTCTTAATCTCTTCAAGACTATGAAAGCAACATTTTGCTTGGGTTTCATTGCCCTTTAATACGAATACAACAAGGTATGAGGGAACCGCTATAATTCTGATTGGATTTTGAGGATTTGGACAATGTTACTAAGTCCCTTTAATTGTAGGCCTAAGCTTTGCCTATACTATGAAATAATAAAGATATTTGTCGGATTTGAATATAAACATTGTGGCCATAGACATAAACCCCAAATGTGATATTTAATATTCTTCTATTCACACATTGTAAGCGTAATAGTTTTAGCCTGTACAATTCAGTTAGACCAGAACTTTTTAAATAAAGTGTTCTGATGTTTCTTGATTAATTCACCAGAACTTTTCATTCCCTTAATTGATCAACCATACTGTGGTTACTTGATGTATTAAGTCGTAACCCACATATTACCAAGAGTAAACATGCATGTGCAGACTCAATGGTCTTAGGTTTGTACTGTGAAGCTTATCAAATTAATACAAGGAAAGATTCTACATATTTTTGATAATGGATTGTGCAATTTGTAAGTATGTGAATTGTTTATCTGAAAATGTATCTCTTTTGGTGAGAGCTTTGTAATGAAAACAGTGACAAATGGAGTTGACAATGCTTTTCTAATAAGTGCAAACTGCATCATTTCGTAGAAATCATAAGAATATTGATGAAACTGAATCTTAAAAAGGGATTGTGCTTACATCCAACACTATTTAGTAGATGATGATGATGATGATCCACAGCATTTGTATGGCGCCATTTATCTGTTTAAACATTCAAAGGCGTCCTCCAATATGTGATTTAAACAAAAAAGTGTATGAAACCTCATATAATGTTGGTATCTCTTGTAACATTTTGTACATAAATTATAAGCAGGTTATTCTGTTATTTGGGTTAACAATAAAACTTAATCTTATACGGGCGTTGTTCTTACATCCAGTAAAAATTAGATACAAAAAGTGAGTGTAATAAGTCTTGTATAATGAAGGTATATTTCTTGTAGAATTGTTGTATGTAGATATAAATGCTCTTTAGGTTAAAGATTATTCCAAATCATATCAATTATTGAAATAGAAATAGTATAGAAATTTAGTATAATACACAGCATACTGTATAATGTCGATATTTCTTTAGTTGGGATGAGTTGGGAAAGTAATTGTTTGAACAGCTTTATTTATATTGCATTGCATGTTTGATTGTTATGCCCCAACTATGCGATTATTAATTTTAATTTAAATGCATCAATTGACCTATGTAAAGTAGTACTGAAAGAATGAATTGCCAAGAGGAGTTCTGGCACAGAGGTCAGAGCTCCACTCTTTACACTAATTTGCCCGGCTTCGAACCAGGGCCGCGTTTATGGCGCTGATAAAGGGAGGTCACAGATGAAAATAATCATAATTGATCGTTCGCATCTTTAAAAACCAAATAACAACCAACTAACCTTTGTATTCATCCTGAGAAATATGCTATACAACTGTACTATACAGCTGAGAACTAATTTCAATAGAGTAAAAAGCTTGAAAACATTTTTAATTACTTTTATGAAGTGTTACGTGCTACGTTGAATGTTATGAGCTATTTTTTTTCCACAGAGGATTTAGTGACAATTACCTGTTTAATTATACTTAATAACATGTTTGGTATGGGAGCTGGGCCGTTGCAGTTTTGCAATTAATTTTAAAGTTGTAATTAACTGCAAGTCAGCAAGTGTGCAAATCTGATTGGTTCAAATGTGCATATTTTCTGACTTTCAATTTATTGCAACTTTACAACTCTTTCTGCAACGGGGCCATATTGTGATAACTTATTTTTGTTAATGTTCCAAAATGTTTTCAATTTTTTATTTTCAGGTAAAATGGTGTTAAATTTTGATTTATATTGATACATTTTGTTTTATTATTGTCAAGGTATGTGTATGCTCGTCTTGTCCTGTTATATGTAACCATGAAATGGAAATTATGAAATCACAATATCATATTAACCCGTTGAGGACAAATTGATTTTGGTATAACACGCATTCTCCATAGACTCAAGCCCGAAATATTTCGGGACCAGTCCTCAATGGGTTAAGCAAATTCCTAGAAGCAGCATTTTGCAACCACTAAAGTATTTGTGAATAAAGATTTCTAATGAATTCAAAATATTCTACACATTTGCATTTTTAATATCTGAATTTCCTTTGTGTTTGTGTGGGTTTTTGTTTGTT
>JBAMJV010010657.1:7500-105097 GCA_037951105.1 Echinarachnius parma | reverse complement strand
TCTTTATTGCCGTCTTATGTAAGTACAAGAATTCTTTCATCTGTTTTATTGCACGTCTTATGTAAGGGAGAGTGATGGTACATATAATACAATCCAGGGAGAGGGGATTTGGAGAGGATGCTTTTGTAATTTATTAAAACTTTTATGTGAAGTGCACAACCTGGCGCGTGGAAAGGGGGGCAATGTATGCAAAAAATGTGGTACCGTTTGAGAATTTACTACTCCTTTCTCCTATACCGGGGACTTAACGTAAGATAACACGGAGGTATGCAATTAGCCCCCCTCCCCCACCCCATTTATATCTGCGCCATTGCACAATCCCAGTCTAAAGTGATCACGTAATGAAAATAACGATTATGAAACATAATTTCACTCCTCGTTTGGATTGACGTTGGTTTTCTTTGAGAGATAGAAAAGAAGAAGAAAAAAACGGAGATCAGACGCTTCCGGCTAATGGAAATTCACTTTCGAAAAACTCAAAAATTACCGCGATTAGGCTTATTTCAAAACTCATAAATTGATTATAGGAACTCACTGGGAATAATTTTGGGGAGCTCGTTTGATGAAACGTTAGGGATATTAGGACAATTTTTGAACACATTACGCTGCATTTCCTCGAAAACTATTTTGCGTTGGAATTTTATTGAATTAATGGGAAGAATATATATGAAAAATATGGGTCGCACGACGTCAATATAAGCCAAGCCAATGGCGTAGCATGGTCGGACTTATTGATTGAATGATTGATTGATTGACTGACTTATTAGTATTATAATTATTTTGTATCATTATTATTTTTGATTGATATATTTATTATTATTGTTTTTTAAAATGTGATATTATTATTATTATTATTATTATTATTATTATTATTATTATTATTATTATTATTATTATTATTATTATTATTATTATTATTATTATTTTTTTTTTGGGGGGGGGGGAGTTGGGGTAGCAAATTATTGAAGGTCACGTGCCCCCCCCCCCCCACCCCCCCCCCCCCCCCCCCTTAGCTATGACACAAATTCATGCCACCTAGCGCCAGTGAATGTTGTGCTTGATTTGATGTAAATGTTGATATAGACATACATGGGCGTCGATACTTACGTTATACCCATTCATCAGGGGGGGATGGATGAATGGATCATCCCCCCCTGATCAATGGGTATCAATGACAGATCGACGCCCGTGTAGACATACATGGAGATAAACCAATAACGTGTATGATAATCAAACCTGATTTGAGAGCGCACTGCTTCCAGTAACCCCTTTCTAAATGAATTAATTAAGGCAGAGTCGTGACAAAATAATAATCTCAATTTACTATATAAGCTTGAACGAAAAACAAAATGTCGCTCTATTTCTGGACCCAAAAATGCGTGTTTGTTAGCGTGTCAAAATAATAATTCCATTTCACGATGCTTGAAATAATATCGCATTGCCGCTCTATTTCTGAACCAACAATGCGTATTTAGTATGTATTCTAATTATGGTTACAAAAACCCGGTAAAAACACATTTTTATTAAAATCGTGACAGTTTAAATTCGACTATCGAACGACGCGGCAGACTGATGAACGAAGACAATCGCGTGACCAGCATGATGGCAGTGATTCATCGTGCGACCGGCAACATCGCAGATCACCACGCGATCGACGAGTTGACCCCGGAACATCAAGTGACCGAGGCCATGTAGGCAGTGAAAGCGGTAAGCAAAAAACAGATACTATGAAACAGAAAAACCTCAAGAGCTATGGTCAAAAGAAAAGCAGACGCAGGGAAACGGCACAGATCGCACAGATAGCGATCCTAACGAAGAGGAAGAATCGGAGTATACAGACGATTCACAAGCGCTCGATCCTGCGCAAAAAACAAGTCAAACAATAGACAAAAAACAAACCAGGGAAACAAAGAAAAAAGGGATCAAATAGAAATGAATGATTGTGAAACAGGAACGGATGCATACGATAACAAAATAACTTTAAGAATTTATTCGAGCTATTTTGTATTAAATGGATATTATTATATGAAAATACTATACTTAAATGTTGCAAATTATGTAAAAGAAATTATGATAAAAGTGGAAACAAAAATGTATACATTGTTAAGTTGTATTGATAGAAATGGAACTTAACGCTTTGTTATAGTGATTGGAGATTTAAGTTCATACAATTTTGACATTGCTCAATAATATGAATAAAATAACATATATATCCTTAAACGAACATCCGGCACCGACACGCCATTGATTCCGCCAATAGGCCAACCCGAGCTAGCGGCCCGCTGATTGGTTGAACACGCCATTGTTCCCGCCGAGCAGGCCGAGCCAGCCAACCGGTCCGCTGATTGGTCGAGCGCCCGTGCGCACCGACCAATAGGCCTTGTCCGTTATTGACCAATTAGGAGCGTTCTCGCTCATACGGCGTTAGCGCGCTGCGCTACCCGTGGGGTATATATTCCCTTACTTGCATTACATTTGTATCACACCTGACGAAGTGTTTGCAGCGGCGCACGAAACGTCGTGATCTCTTAAGATTCCTTGTTGACCACATTGCGAGACAAACGAATATCACTAGCGATATCTTTTCCGATATCCTTAAATGTTCGTGGCATTCGTGGAACACGAAAAGCGAAAATCTTTGTTTTTTTTGGCTAAACGCTCACGAAGCGGATATTATATTGTTACAAGAGACCTTTTTAACTAAAGATATGGAGTTGAGAGTTCAACAAGAATGGAATGGTCTGTGTTTTCACTCGTATGGCACTAACCACAGTCGAGGTGCATCAATATGTATAAAGAATAAACTTGATGTTAGCATAAACTCACATGCCGTCACTGATGATGGAAGGACTGTAATGATAAATGTGTGTGTTAATGGACAAAAGTGTTGTATTGTTAATGTTTACGCACCATAATAGAAATAAAAAGAAATAAAAAGAACGATTACTTTAAATTTTTTGGACTCTTGGATAAAATTAAAAAAGAAGCAAAGTGTTTTAAAGAATTGTTAATTGGTGGAGACTTTAAATGTGTGTTAAATCCTATAATAGACACTAGAGGTGCGAGATCTATATATACTCAACCAATAGCATTTCAGAATTTATTGCAGCTTTTAATTTGATTGATATATGGAGAGGTGATGCATAGGGACACTAGACAATTTACTTATATAAATATTCGTTTAGGAATGGCTTCTAGAATAGATTTTTGGTTAGTTAATTTAGAAGCTCGACAATATATAAATAAGAGTATTATTAAACCAATTGCTATGTGCCTCTGATCACTGTGCCATACTAATTGAATTAAAGGTGGGATAATTCACCAAGGGGACCTGGATATTGGAAATTAAATAATTCTTTGTTAAAAGATGATGATTTTTGTAGAAAGGTCAAACAGATTGTTAACGCTGGCAAATAGATCAGCACGAATGGGGAAATAGCGCAACATGCGCTTGGGAAACATGTAAAATAAAAATTAAAGGAAATGTCTATGAGATACGCAAAAAATAAAAGGAAACTTGAAAGAGTGAAGATAAAATAGTTTTAGAAAAAAGGTATGCGGAATTAGTAGAGCAAGAGCCTTTTATAAATGATGAATTTGATGTAGAAAGAGACAGGTTAAAGCTACAAATTAAAGATTACTATGCAAAATAATGTACTGGATCAAAAATAAGATTAAGAGTGGCATGGTTTGAAGAAGGAGAAACGAATACTAAGTTGTTTTTTGAATTTAGAAAAACGAAATGGTTTGAATAAAAAATAGTAACAGCCGTTAAGATTGGTAAAAAGATAGAGCTAAATGCAAATCGGATACAGAAACATGTACATGATTTTTATTCGGTTCTATATTCTTCCAAAAATATTAGTAATGAGGACATTGAAAATTACAATGCATCTGTTAATGGACCAGTATTAAGTGAGGAAGAAGCTGATAGTTGTGAAGGGGAAATATTAGAGGATGAACTTACACAAGCATTTAAAAAATGAAATTAAATAAATCACCAGGTTCTGATGGGCTAACTACAGAGTTTTATGTCACTTTTTTGGAGTGAAATAAAAGATTGTTAATTAAAAGTATAAATGAATGTTTTAATGAGGGGTAAACTAGGTTACTCACAACGGAAGGGAATAATTACACTATTGTTTAAAAGTGGAGAGAGGGAAAACTTAAATAACTGGAGGCCGATAACGTTATTAAACATAGATTACAAATTAGTAGCAGCAGTTTTAGCAAACCGATTACAAGGGGTTCTACACGTTCTTATTAATGAAGATCAAGTTGGTTATGTTAAAGGTCGTAATGCAATAAACAATACTAGACTTAAACAAGACGTTATTGATTATATTGATTTAAATAAGTTAAATGGAAGTTCAATTTGTGTTGACTTTTATAAAGCTTTCGATACTTTGGAATGGAATTTTATTAAATGTTGCCTTCGTAAATATGGATTTCGAGATAACTTTTTAAGATGGGTTGATTTATTGTATACAGACATTTTTAATTCAGTCATATTAAATGGTTGGTTTACAGAAAATATATGTCCGTCACGTGGGATTAGACAGGGGTGCCCACTATCTGCATTATTATTTATTTTGGCTGTAGAAGTAATAGCAAATAAAATAAGAAATGATAATAATATACATGGTATTGAAATAGGACATTTAAATAAAGAAATTAAGATATGTCAGTTAGCAGATGATATGACTCTATTTATGAATAATATAAACTCTGGAAATGTAGCAATACAGTTAATAGACGAATTCGGGGGGAAAGCTGGAGTTATATTGAATAAACAAAAGACTAAAGCTTTGTGGCTAGGAGAATGTCAACCGGTAGAAAATGTGTTAGACATTCCATGGGAAGATAGATTTGTAAAGTGTTTAGGGATTTATTTTTCTAGAAGTAAGCAAATCAGTAGAGATTTTAACTGGTCTGAAGATAAAGTTTTAAAGATAAAAAGAACATTGGATATGTGGAAAAATAGATACTTAACGTATAAAGGTAAAATTTTAATTTTAAAAAACATTCATTTTGTCAAAATTGGTTTATACAGCGCATGTTATTTTGTGTCCAGTAGACATGATAAAAAGAATTGATAAATTATTATTTGAATTTCTTTGGGGCAGTTCTGTATCGAGAGTCAAAAAATCAAATGTAATAAATGACACCTCGAAGGGGGGGCTAAATATGATAGATCTTTCGATGTATTTTAATAGCGTGAAATTGAAATGGTTCAGTAAATTTGTTGATGTTACAAAAGGAAAATGGAAATGGATTTTTGAATATTGGTTACAAAAAATTGGTGGAGTTAAAGTAGTTTTAAATTGTCGATGTGATCCTAAATTTATGTTGTCCAGGGGCGTAGACAACGGGGGGGATGAGGGGGATGCATCCCCCCCACCTCACAAGGTGGGGGGGATGACATGTACAATCATCCCCCCCAGGTTTTAGGGAAGGATATATTTTGTTGTGTGTATCTATACGAGTGGAAAAAAAACATTACTTGTATGCATAGGCGTACCCAGGGGGGGGGGGGGGGGGGTTTGGCGGTTCAACCCCCCCCCCCCCCCCTTTGACCCAAAAATGGCTGTAAGGGGGGGTTTGAACCCCCCTTTTCACATTTTAGCTGGTCTTTTAAGCCGTCTTGACCGTCTAAAACCTGGTCTCGACCGACTAAAACGTGGTAACAACTGACTAAAACCCGATCTCGATACCAAAAATTGTCAAAGATCTCCGGTATCGGGTTCGAAAATTGTGAAAGTATTTGGACTGAGAGAGTTGAATGAACCTGGTCTCGGTCTCGAAAATTTTGAAAGTACTTGGTCTCGGCTTTGAAAATTGTTTACGAACCCCCACCCCCCCCCCCCCCCCCCCCCAATGAGAGGGGTTTTCAACTTTGAAGGTACTTGGTCTCGGGCTCGAAAATTGTGAAAGTACTTGGTCTCGACTTCGTAAAAATTTACGGTCACCCCCCCCCCCCCCCCCCCCTCACTGAGAGGGGTTTTCAACTTTGAAGGAACCTGGTCTCGGCTTCGAAAATTGTTTACGGAAACCCCCCCCCCCCCTCCCCCCCACTGAGAGGGGTTTTCAACTTTGAAGGAACCTGGTCTCGGCTTCGAAAATTGTTTACGGAAACCCCCCCCCCCCCCCCCCCCCCCCCACTGAGAGGGGTTTTCAACTTTGAAGGAACCTGGTCTCGGTCTCAAAAATTTAGAAAGTACTTGGTCTCGGCTTCGAAAATTGTTTACGGAACCCCCCCCCCCCCCCCCACTGAGAGGGGTTTTCAACTTTGAAGGAACCTGGTCTCGGCTTCGAAAATTGTTTACGGAACCCCCCCCCCCCCCCCCCCCCCCACTGAGAGGGATTTTCAACTTTGAAGGTACTTGGTCTCGGTCTCGAAAATTTTGAAAGTACTTGGTCTCGGCTTCGAAAATTGTTTCCCCCCCCCCCCCCACCCCCCCCCCCCCCCCCCCCCCCCCCCCCCCCACTGAGAGGGGTTTTCAACTTTGAAGGTACTTGGTCTCGGGCTCGAAAATTGTGAAAGTACTTGGTCTCGAAATGAGAGGACTTCCAAGCAATTGCCTTGGTCTCAAAATATTTGGGCAGGTGGTCTCGGCTGCGAACAAATTAGTCTTGGTCCGGTGAACTGAACAGCAAATCATCCCCCCCAGGTTTAAGAACCTGTCTACGCTACTGATGTTGTCATTACAAAGAAAGTTACCAGGGTTTTATTGTGATATTTTATATACTTACTTTTGGTATAAACAAGAATTTTATTTTAAAGATATACTTGCTTTGAATAGTAGTGAAGAAATAAGTAAAGAAATGCTGTGGTTGAATACGCACATAAGATATAATGGTGAAATGTTGATCTTTAATAATTGGATCAAGTCAGGTATATTATTTGTAGGGGATATATTAGATGAAAATGGAATTATGCCAATGTCAGTTTTAAAAGAAAAATTACAATATTTGGACGGTAGACTGTTTTCAGAATATGGAAAGTGTTGTTTTGTTATAAATAATTTATGGTCAATACATTTACGAAATAATGATGTAGATGCATTTAAAACTTTTGTGTCCGACACAGTTAATGAGAATGGAAATAATTATAATTTTGAAAATACAAATATATCTCCTAAAATTAAATCAAGAGTTATTTACCAACAATTACGTTCAAATACAGTTGAAGTTTCAAGAGCCGTTAAATATTGGACAGAATTGATGATTTTGGATGATTTAGTTGATTGGAATCATATATGGGGGTTTAAACTTAAGCAAATACAAGATAATACATTGATTCAATTTAATTTTAATTTCATGTATAATATTTTGATCACACCAGATAATTTGTACAAATGGAACATTAAGGAATGTAATGAATGTCCATTTTGTTCTCAACCTGGTTCATTGATGCACATGTTCTTTTACTGTATAAGCATAATTCCGTTTTGGAGATATCTAGAAAATGTTTTAAAACAATATTTGTACGATAATAATTTTGTTATAAATCCAAAAATTACTATTATAGGATATGATTTTAAGAAAACAAATTTGGTTGACTTGTCATTAAATTATGCCTTACTTTCAATATATAGATTAATAATTACTTATGAAAATGGAAGAAGAATTAAAGAAAATGATTTCATTCATACTTTTCGTTTGATTATAGAAAAACGATACCAAATTGAAAAGAATAAACAAAAACAACGCCTATTTGTAGATCTCCATGATTGGAATAGATTTATTAGTTATTTGTGAATGATATGTGATACTTGTTCTGTTTCTGATTATATACTGATTTGTGAAATTATTTTGAAATAAATAAGACCCGATGTGGTTAAAAAAAATAAATAAATAAAAAATTCGACTATCCTGATGTCTGTGAGTGTAAAACCTCATAAAACGGTTTGATATTAAAACCATTATAATACATTTCTTAACTTCGATGGTCATGATGGTCGTTTCTGGAGAACTACGGTCGTCTGCGCTAATTTGCGATTTCCTAAGAGTTATTATTATTATGTTAACCGGTTCAAAATTGGTGATGCCCCTGCGATGATTTGAGACTATGTGCGATACCCTTCAATCAATCAATCAATCAATGAATGAATCAATCAATCAATATCAATCAATCAATCAATGAATCAATCAATCAATCAATATCAATCAATCAATCAATCAATCAAGCTAATTGACGTTATAGTGTAAATGCGTTTATACAAACAAACTATAGCTGTAGACTAACCAACAATTTAGCTCGCACTTTCCCGCTTCTGGTTGCGCCATCAAATCGTAAGACCATGGACATCGTGGATATGATGGGTTTCACTATGGAGAGAAAATAATCCACGCTAAAACCGAATGGAATGCGGCACCAAGCTCCAATCTGTCATCAGTTTATACATAAATGCATTAGATCCTTTCGCCTGGGCTATATCGGGGATGCAAGAGAGATGACCTGCATTAAAAGAAATGCAGGTCAGATATTCGATGGCAAGGCTAAATCCCAGTCAGATGTTCCAAACGCATGAGCACGAGACGAGTGACAGCATGATAACAAACATAGCGGAGCAGTGGCGTGTCGCCAGGGGAGGGGGCAGGGGGGGGGAGGGGGGGGGGGGGCTGCACGCCGAATCGGACCGGGTAATGAGCATAATTCACTCTTCGCAGCCCTTAAATTAGCATGATTAGTGGACATGGGCAAGACTCCATGCATTCGTAAATTAAGAAAGGCATGTGGTGTTTCACAAAGATCCTAAATTGAACTTAACTGTAAGTTAGACTTAAAGGGATACAGTTGAGTTTTGGTAAAAAGAGTACAGTTTTGGTCAAACTGAATTTTAGTAACCAAAACCTTCACCATTACATTACAAACTAACATTTATAACTCCACCATGCTCGAAAGGAATACAAAGGAATACAAAATTACAAATGACTAAGTAAAAAGCCTGTTTTCTTTTTTTTTAAAGCCGTTAAAACTCAAAAGGGCGCCCACTAAAAACTCTTCGGTTTCAACCATTTTAAATATAATATTGTGCATATGATGTTTTATTGAAATAGTGATTAGATAGAGAGATAATCAACAACTATTTAAAAACCTCTTTTGTACATTTTTGAAAATAGGAAGCATTACAAAAAATGTTAATGACTGGTTCAAAATTATCGAATAATTGTGGGGCCCCACAATTATTGCAAATGGTTATGTTAATGGATATTTCAGCCATTTCTGAACCGATTTTGATCAAATAAAGTTTATTCTGTCATTAAAATTGTATGCTCTTTCAAATAAGACATACTGTTTTTTTTAATTATCTCACAAAGGTTTGTTTGTGTAGCTCCCTCTATACCAAAACTCAACTATCCCTTTAAACATTATGGAAAGCCGTCAAATTCTTTAAAATATTGTTGGAAAAGTTCTTTTAAAAGGCATAGAATGTTGATTCAAATCATAATGATATTTTCTATTATCATGGATATTTCATGTTCTTGATGAAAAAATGTATGGCTAGGAGCAGATCAGATGTGAAAAGGCCTCGTGGCTGCAGCCTCATGTACATGTAACTATTCTTTCACCAATTATTCCCGACATTCAGATGCAAGGCATGTGAAAAGGCCTTACTGCTGCTGCAGTCTTCTCATGAACTCATGGCTATTCCTTCACCAGTCGTTTCTGACAACCAGACGCGGGCCTTATCACAAGGCTAGTATCAACAAAGTATTAACCCATTTTGACCTTACCCTTTTCCCACTATAGATTTTTAAAAACTGTTTTCAAACCACGCGTGAAGAAAGGCTGAATAGCTGCTTGATAATATCAATAACAAATTGATTGCAATTACGCCGTTAATTGGGCGTGAACTGCGTGGCCACTTCCGAGAGCGAGATAACGACTGAATAATGAATGAAGGTCAATTTCGATGCATTTACATTGTGATAATAACATTTTCATTTTGTTTTGTAAACATCGCCGTAAAATTTTCCGGCGTATGCCTAATGGACTTCATTATTCATTTTCCGAAGGAATGACCCATTTTACTCACCACCTTCAATATAAAACAAATAAAATGTACAAATACATTTAAAAAAATGAATATTAAACAAATATCGAAATTTGCTGGCAAGGTACTTCATTATTTGTGTATGTTCGTTGTTTATTTTGGATGGAAATGATTTCTCAAACACACATGAGCTAATGTGTAAAAAGAAAAAAGAAAAAAGGTCGTGTAAATATGTTTTCCATTAAGTGTAAAAGTGAGTACTTCCAAACAAATCGTTTATTTTGTCCATGAAATCTAAAGTTGACTTTTATTGATGGAACTACATTATTTTCAAGAATTAATTTCGATGCATTTCCATTTTCATTGACTTATAATGGTGATCATACTATTTTCATTCTGTTTGGTAAAATACGGCCGTAATATTTCCGGCGTAGGTATGCCTAATGGACTTCATGATTAATCTTCCTCATGAATGGCCCACTTTTCTCACCTCGTTCCCTATAAAGAAAAATATCACTCGCTGGTCAAGTAGTTCATTTTTTTTTCATGTCCCTTGTTTATTATAGATTGAAATGATTCTTAAACACACATGAGCTAAAATAAATTTGTTTTCTGTTGTCCATAAAACGTTTAAATCGTTTATTTTGTCCATGAAATTTAAAATTAAGTTCGGGTAATAGAACTATTGTCAATAATGTAATGTATTAGTGCGAGTAATTTGGTTAAACACGGTTACATACCTTTGCATTGTATTGTTTGTGTGTATTAGATTGATATGATAATTGATGCATTGACAACCATTCAGGTTTGAAATTCATCAGCGACATAGCCATAGCAAACCTACAGGGGGCGTTGGGGATGAGTTCGGGGGGGGGGGGGGGGGGAGGGTTTGGGGGCAGCATGTACCTAAATATATTTGTTTCATCAATTCATTTGTGATAGTTGTGACAAAATAATAGGTACAGTGCATAAGGGAAGTCTTGAGCAGTAAGTGTGTTTGTGTGTAGGTGTACGTGTGTTTATGCGTACACTTAAAAAAAAGTGTGTGTGTGTGTTTGTGTGTGTGTGTGTGTGTGCGTGCGTGCGTGCGTGCGTGCGTGTGTGTGTTTGTGTGTGTATGTGTGTGCGTGTTAGGATGTATGCGTGTGTGTGTGCGCGCGGTGTGTGTGTGTGGGGGGGGGGGGGGGGGGGCGTAACCCCTTTATCCCCAGGCTACAATGCACCCAACTGTTTTAATGACGCACGTCCAGGTAAATTAAATTGTTATTAATCAGGGAATCACTCGCGGGAATATTCACAAAAAGAAGGAGAGGGAAAACAACACAAACAAAAGACTTTCTTGCGATAGAGGTTCGACTTCAAAACTAGGGGATGGGTTCGGGGGGGGGGGGGGGAATACGGTAATAGGAGATATTCTCCTTGAAGGCCAATGGGAAAATGGAATGAAAGAAAATAATTTCGTATCCGTTTCTGCAGGCTCCTTCTGCTGTTCATGTGTCTAGGTAAATGAAAGAAACAGTCCGTTTTATTTACTGAAAGGCGAAGGATGACCAAAAAAGCGTAGCTCAAGTAGTTAGAGGGCCCCCCCCCCCCCCCCCCATCGCGGATGCACCTCTCGACGGCCCGCTTCATTTACAAAGAGAAAGGCAACTGCCAGCATTCCAAGGCCAATTACTTCTTACAATAATTTCTACTTTATTCTCTGTAAAATTAGGAAAAAAAAACATCACTAACGGCCCACTTTTTCTAGTACATAGCAAATATTTTGTTTCTTTTCAGTTCAGCCTAAAAGCAACTGCAATCTAGTACAAAGCCGATTATTTCTTACTTTAGTAAATGTTTAAGTAAGAGGGATTACAAAAGTATCGGAAGTGAATATTTACTATGGATTTGCTAAGCACTTATAGGATGATAATGGTTTAATACTTTGTAATGTTGCTTGTCAATTTGTGAAATAAATCGAAATCTCGCACTATTACTTACTTCAAAAATAATTTGGCCAATTCTAGCATAAACACAACTATTAATATCAATATCGATCGTTTTTATTACGGCATTACAAATAACATTTACGTGGAATTAAGAAGGTTAACATAGACGGCTCGTCTATTTTTGGTTTTAACTTAAAACAAATATCCCAAACTACCTGTTTGCAAAGAGTGTACTATAAGGAAAATCAGAAAAAATAAATATATCATAAACGTTATCGCGGATTTGAGTAAACTAAAGGGTTATCACATTACATCAATGTTGCATGTTTTTTTTCTCTCAGAAATTATATGATTTGATTTTTGTATCAACTTCAATGCAGATGTATGAAACGAATAAAATGATGCCGTACATTACTTTGTGAAAAGACCATACGAGTCAAAGCCAAACCGGAATAACTGTACAGGAGTGTACTGCCAGGGGTGCGTTGGGTGCGTACGCACACCCCCCCCCCCCCCCCCCCCCCCCCCCCCCGCTTCTTACAAGACTCAACCAGTGATCTCGATACTGTTTTTTGTAAATTTCCTTGAAACAAATCCTGGCTACGTGCCTGTTGTAATTAATTGAATAAAGAATTATCTCAATTATAGCTGCGGAGAGGATTTGTGTTGGCAATTTCCTTGGAAATGATGCCCGTGAACTTGAATATAAACTTGAAATGATTAGACTTCGTAATAACGATTACTGCATAACGGAATTGAATACTAATATTTCGTAACGACACTTTGCATCCTATATTGCATGAATTACGTAAACAAAACAAAAATCATAATTCACTAAGAGCAAGGCAAGTTTCTGACTATTATGTAATTAACCATCGAATGGTGGTCGGTTAAACCCCTCTGGAATTGAGGTGCGATTCTTTCTAGGTGAGGACACACCTGGCAAGTCAAACAGAATATAACATTATAACATCTAAAATAACAACATCTTCGAGAACAAGAGAAGAAGGGGGTTTCCCACAAACTCATCTGGGAGGCAACACAAAAAAGGGGGGAAATTGGGATTGTCCTCCTTATCATCTGACACGTAAAAACGACTTCAAACAAACAAACAAAACAAAACAAAACAAGACACACTATAACAGCAACAACATCAACAAAACAGAACAAAGATAATGTCAATCAACTTCTCAAAGATCCAACTTTTCATCGGATAAGTAAAACGCTAGCAAATTATTTGGCAGCTATCCAACCTGTCCATGAGCAATGCCATCTGATTAATTGATATTCTATATATGTATGATTGTTGCCATGGTAACAACAGTTAACTGATCTTAAAACCGATGGACAGGGGTGTACATTATATAAACCTAGTTAGCATAATGGTCAGGGTCTACGATAAAGGCACAGACCCATGGGGGTGTTTCACAAAGATCCCAAAGTTGGACTTAACAATTATGGAAAGCCGTTTGTAGCCTTGAATTAAAAACATTTGCAAAGCAAAAATATGCTCGTATTTCAAACTTGAAACAGCAATTTATATCAAGTATTTACAGGCTTCTTGATAATAACAATAATTATTAACTTATTTGTATCAAACTTTATGTCTTTTCAAAAGAACGGTTTCAAAAAATTTACAACGAAACAAACGGCTTTCCATTGTAGTTAGGTCCGACTTAGAGTCAAGTTCAACTTTGAATCTTCGTGAAACACCCCCCTGAACTGGCGTCCGAAGGGTATAGGGAGAAGGGCATGGATGGTTCCCACTGCTCCATATTCTACACCTCCACAGCGCAGACAAAATAACAGTAACATAAGCTTTTTTGATGAAACGTGCGATATGATCTTACATCTTACTTGGTTGAACCTTGTGAGTATATCATGTCTGCACCCTTATCAGCGCCAATAGCGCGAATACGTATCATGATCCGATTGCTGTTTATTGAGACGGGATCCAAATGTTTAAGGAATAATTCATGTTTCTGAACAATATTAGCCCAGAGCAATGTCACGGTTATTGTGTCGCAGAAAGTTTTTAATGTAAGATTAATTTACAGTATTTCAGGCAGAAAAGAGTTGAAATTTCTGCCTAGAGAGGAAGCTGCTCTCTCCATAGAATAACAAATTAATAAAGAGTACAATTGTATTAAAACGTTATTACATAAATACATATATAACCCATATACATACAGTGCATGGTACGTATACGCAACGTATACATTACATTTGTAATTCGCGCCACACACATATCACCCCGGGCCGCGGTTGCATTGAATTGAATTGACCGTGTGGAGTATGTGGCTATGCAAATCCCGTACTAAATGCAGAAGACCTACCGTACCCGGTACCGTACGGTAGGTCTGCTGCATAATAGTACGGAATTTGAATAGCCACAGTCAATTCAATGCAACCGCGGGGTGAAGATAGTACGTTACCAATTATCTAGTGAGTGCAACGCACTTTCACCCAAGATATCTACACAGTGTAACGAAATTTTCTTCTCCCATCAATGATGGGCGGAACTATGTTTCATCACGTGATTAACTTTTGACCAATCGTAGAGCAAGATTCTTAGTATGTGGAATATAAATATATATAGATAGATAGAGAGATAGAGATATAGATATATAGATATATATATAGATAGATAGATAGATAGATAGATAGATAGATAGATAGATAGATAGATAGATAGATAGATAGATATAGATAGCTATATAGAAATATATATAGATATAGATAGATAGGAAGATAATTATATAGCCTATCTATCTAAGATAGATTATCTACTGGATAATCATAACTGTGTACAAAGTCAGTGCCATAAGTTAGCGAATATTACTCGGTCATATAACATCTATTCACCATGGAATTTTCACACATCACTCAGTGGACATATCAGATCACAGAAACACACATTTCATCAAGTCATCCATTTGAAAAAAAATTGTTACATGACAACACAGTTACTACATCTCTTTAAGTAAAATAGCGTCATATGTTGCAATTAAACCATGCTTTTATTTGCGAATTCTAGACAAATTATTTATTTTTGTGCTTTTTACTCTCTTTGGTGCATGTTCCCATGAGCAAAACATGTTGTGACTGACGTTGAAATTATTGTAGGCGGTGGAAAATGGTGATCTTTCCCGCTACATCATAAATGTTATGATCAATATTTGCTAAGGAAAGATCAGAAGGTCTTTTTAAAGACGCGCTAACAATTGTAACAATCGAAGTGTCTTTCTCTGAAAGATAAAAGGCAAATAAAATAACCTTCAATATTTTACTTGATGACTCTATAACATTTCAAACGGCGTCATGCGAAGTTATTAAATAATAAAGGCAAATACAATTTCATACCGTAATGATCATGGATTCAGGTCACCTTTAAATAAAAAGAGGTATCGATTTGAGAATGTTTGCGCCCCGTTTACGCTTACATTGCGTGGTTAAAATAATGTTCTTCCGACACCGTATATAGATCATATCATCTCGAAATATTACTCCACTACTTAAAGGTTTCTAGCAATCAAAACGGAACGACAGGGCAACGAGACGATCCATTTCACCAAATTGAAATTAACATGACTTAAAGCCCTCCGCACACAGAGCCGACTCGACCCGATCCGACTGGTTTCTCGAATCTGCCCAGTCTGCGTTGCCTCAGGACTCCGGTTTTGCCATTCAAGAGCCAGTCGGGGTCATTCGAGGCCGATTCAACATGTTAAATCGGCCCTGACTGAGCGAAACCGACTCTAGACTGACTGAAAACCTGTCAGATCGGGTCGAGTCGGCTCTGTGTGCATGCGGAGGGCATTACTTGACTTGAGCCATCGCTGGAATGTGTGATGGCTTCTGCTTCACGACGGCTTGCCACGCCTTCCGGTCTTCTGTCAGTCTTTTATCCTTGATTAGGGAGCCAAGGTGTATGTTAATGAGGTCTACCTTGAAACAAAATAAATCCATCTTTTTGCAGGTCATCCCCTTAGACGTTTGCCATGAACGTTTCCGTTAAGTAGAATGCGGGGTTATCTTTTTTGACTCATTCTGTTGATATGTCAAAAATAAATAATTGAAACAAACACAGAAACTGACCAGAAATATATAATGTGATTGAAAAAGAGCAAAGAAAATGGGATTCCAACGGGATTCGGACCCGACGCCTCCGGATTGCTAGACCGGTGCTCTTACCGACTGAGCTATAGAAAATCCTAGTACGGCGTTCGTCCCCGAAACCCCTTAATTTTCATTGCTCGTATGTCAAAAATATCTAAGTCTCTTTCTGCCAACTCTTTCGATGATAGTTTCTTCCATGTTACGGTAGTGTGTTACGGATATGTGTGTTTCTTAACCTGTCAAGTCTGGTCACAATCATGATTCGTCCTATGCATGCCATCTCAAAAGTGTGGATTTTTTTCGTCAATTTTCTTTAATTTGAAATTATCATATTGATATAAAGGTGCGTGCTTACATCATGGGATGACCCATTCTCCCTGTCTATGACACCACATGATATGTCATACAGACACGTGATAAGTAACATCAAACACAAAATCACGTCAATCTCACTCATGTGTCAGGATTATAGGGAAAGTACAGTTCTGGCCAAACAGAACTTTAGTAACCCAAACTTGCGCCATACAAACTTAAAAATTATAACTCCCACCACATGCCCGAAAGGTATAGGAAAACTTACAAATGGCTAAGTCTGGAGTCTGTTATCATTCAAAGAGCAGCCGTTAGAAAAAAGAGGGCGCACTCTAAACACATAATTGGTTCATCCATTTCTCATGAATATTTGTTAAAATGTGATATTTTGTTTTAAATATTGATTTAATATAGAGATCATAAACCACTATTTAAAAATCTTGTTTAGGTATTTTTCGTAAAAGTTTAGGCATTATATTAACATTTTTCTTACAAATTAATTATCGAATAAATATATGTGTCGGAAATAATATCGCTAGTGATATTCGTTTGTCTCGCAATGTATGGTCAACAAGGAATCTAAAAGATCACGACGTTTCGTGCGCCGCTGCAACACTTCGTCAGGTGTGATAGAATATGTTGTATATGTTGTATAAATATATGTGGGTTTCACATTTATTCCAATCAGATTATTTATTGATATTTTTGCTGTTTATGAAACGATTTTGATTAATAAAGTTTGTTTTATCACGTGCTATTACAAAACCTAAAACTTATTGATTTAATACTTAAAATGTAAACCTTAAAAAGGAATCTTGAGAGGTATGAAATATTTTGTTCAAACCTTCACCTTTATTTGGTATATCAATCTTTCCTTCACGACGTCACACTCGCTGTGACAGACTTGACGCGTATAAAACACAGTGGACAAAAAAATGTTTGTAGTCAATATTTGCCGAAGTAAAATTTACATTGATATACCAGTTTTATCGAATGACGCCATCCAAGCTTCTTCTTCTTCTTCTTCCTCTTCCTTCCGTCCAAGGGGAAACTCAAACAAAAAGACCTGATCATTAATTCAGTTCACAAATGTACAAATCACGATCGATCGATCATGGGCTATGTCGTTTAAATAAATGAAAATTATCACAGACTGCACGTAGCCGTTTGACGTGCGGAAGAGGAATAATTATTTTGTTAGAAAATACAAACAAATCGTTATTATAAATGTGCATTTTGATAATTGGTCAACAATGTGACACCTCACAAACGGTTGCACATCGATTTTTGGGGACGAAGTTTCATCGATTGAACCGGTGCATGCGTGCGTCTCGCGAAAATCGTCACCAATTTGATATGATATTTCATTAACCCGATATGCACCATTCTGTGACAAGGACATTGAGTTAATGCATGCTTTAATGTCCAGAAAGTATTGAAAGTATTTGGAGGACTAGGCTACTTTGTTTTTCATTGAATTGGTTGAAATATTTGCGCAGCAGCATGCTTTGAGCATTTTATGGTGCTGGTGCTGGCGGCATTGTGAAGGAGGTGTGGGCGAGTGGGTTTATAATAAACGCATACTTATGATCAGACAACTTTGAATCATGCGTAGGCAGTTATAGATAATACGTATACTGATTGCGTCCCCCTAGATTTTTAGTAAGACCGTAATAAGCGTTTCTAAACGCTTTCAGGCCAATCTTTATTAAAGGGATCTATATAGTAACACTGTCCAAATCCACAAAACGTACTTAGAACATTGTATAACTCTATAGTGGTTCTCATATACCTTGTTGTATTTATATGGGTGTTGGTTTCTCGAATTTTCCTTTCATTAATTAAAGAAATATTAAACAATTAAAGTGTTAGAATTTGTAATTATCAACTGGAAAGAAATTACTGTGAACGAAGTCAGTACAATGAGTTAGCGAATATCACAATGCACTTTCGCTCATTACCATGCTTACTCGGCAATATTATAACATACATGACATTTTACGTGAAATGATCACACAATACGTAGTGGCAGATCAGATTTTAAAAATACCTATGTTAAATATCAACCATTCCTCACTTTGAACTTGTCAACAAAGTTACTAGATCCCTTTGATTGAGAAGATTAGCTTTCGACACATTTCACAACGTTAGATATAAACAAAACAAACCATATGAAACACTATAGTCAGACAGTTTCGTCGAGCCAAGTTAACCCTGCTAATATAAAGGATAAATACATTTTAGAGACAGAACAGACAGATCTATGGGTGATTTCAAGTATGGTGTTTGGGGTTGGTGTTAGTGTTTATTAAACACTAACACCGGCCTTAGGCGCCATATTTGAAACCCCCAATGTCACTGTATACCATCCTAACACGAAGTCATCTCAAATATGGTGCATAAGGCCGGTGTTAGTGTTAAAGCACTAACACCAACCCCAAACACCATACTTGAAATCACCCATTGATTTCAAGTATGGTGTTTAGGGCTGGTGTTAGTGTTTATCAAACTGGTGTTTGTGTGTAATAAACACTAACACCGGCCTTAAACACCATACTTGAAATCACCCAAATGTCTTCATTCCTTCTTCGGGCAGCTGTTTTGTAGTTATCATGATTATGACATATCATTGTACCGGCAGTTTGTACTACTATAACCATAACTGGGGAGAAATATTACAAAATTACAATTGGGGGTCATCTAATCCCATAATTAAATATGGTAATTATCAATAATGTTTACTGTTAACGGCTTTACGTTACATCGGTACATACATTTTTGAAGAAAGAAATGGACCGTATAATCATACACACTGTATGTCGTGGTATCTATTATTGATTAATGTGCTTTTTATTATTCCATAGAAATGTGTATTATATTTATTTGAATTGATTTGATCAAAAGCGCATTAAAGCATTTAAGGCATGTATTATCATTAATATTATTTTTCTCGTATAGGCAATATACCTGTTGTCCCTTGGCCACAGGAGAAGAAAGAACAAAAACTACGAGAGCACAATATTTGATATATAGTTCCTAAAATAACTTCATCACTGATGGCTTCACTATCTATTTGCATGGTTTGATAAAAAAAAAACAGATAAGCTATAAGGCTGTACGTGGCATCGGATTTACGTAAGCCATCCCGGATGTACGTCCCTCAAAAACTATTATTATGTCAGGAGGCTTTATTAAGACTGAACCACATTACACATTATCTTCAGCATCGTAATAGCCAGACTCCAGGGCCCCGTTGCAGAGAGAGATACAATCGATTGTAAGTTGCAATTAATCGTAAGTCAGATCACGTGTTGTAGATGTGCAAATCTGATTGGTTGAAACGCGTAAATTTTCTGACTTATGATCAAACGTAACTTACAATCGATTGTATCTCTTTCTGCAACGGGGCCCTGGTCTCGGTACTCGAACCACGGCCTATAAAACTCGATGATACCAGAGCAAATTTTTTGAAATAGCTGTCTGTAATACTATATTTGGTACAATTTAAGGCTTCAGAAACGGATGTACGTATAACATTTGTAAGCCTTCCCCGAAAGCCAAAACTTAAGTATAGGTCTTCCATAAAGTATAGGTATCTATGTTATATTTAGATCAAGGTGGACTCTTCCCTGACCAGCAGACGCGCACAAATCTGTTTTGGTGCTCGTTCCACGTCTTCGTCTTAGAAGGCCCACATATAACTAGAGCACAATACTTGTTCCTAAAATAGCTATCAGCCTTTACGGTCACAGTGCAACCCACAAGTTCCAAAAATGGCTCTTAATTAGCTCAACTTTAGTTAGTTCAACTTTGAAGCAAAACAGGTTTCTTTGTCCAATGGCCTTTGAGAATGTGAAAATGGGACGTTCCACATTTTAAATTTTGATTGTGTAATTTGTCCTAAAATGTTGATGTCTAGATATAATAGCTACGTAGCTTATTAATGAACTTTTATCGTTCACTTAATTTTGTATGGAAGGTGTATTTACCGCCTTTCAGAACTTAGCTCTCCAAATACAGCGATGTTTTGGCCATTAACTTTTTTCACTTCATCCGTGTCACGTGTCTTTGTATAATGTGTGCATTATTTGGGTCAACCCATGCACGATTAATACCCTGCGGGTTAAAATAATGGACATTAATACCCCGGTCACATTTGCTCTACGGCTAGGATACGGCGGCCGTACGCCCCCGAAATCAAGAGATACGTGCGGCGGCCGCAGAAAATCTGCGGTGGCCTCAGGGTCACCGTAGGGCGTATCCCTATATTTTACAGGCCGAAGGGGTCGCCGTGGGATTATAGCGCGGAGTTATAACTTGTTTTCATTTCTACGTTCGCCGTAGCAATTAGACACGCCGTAGTCATTCCATAGAGCGGTTCCACGTCGATCGTACGGCGGCTTTGCATTTGCCGTGGGGCTTTCCTAGGATCTTATGAATTACAATTGAATTTTGCGGACCCCCAACAAACTGCGTCGGCCGCAGGAATTCCCCGGGCAGCCGGCGGCCCTACGATGCCCGTACGGTGGCCTTGCGGTATGTGGCAAGGCCCACGCACGGCTCCCGTACGCTCGCCGCACGCCATCCGTACGGCCCTCGTGACAGTCTGCGCCGTGCCTTGGTATTTGTCAAACACCTACGGCCACCGCAGGGATGCCCTAAGGCGACCGTGCGTCATCACTTCAAAGGCCGTACGGCAGCCGAAGGTTTTCTGTCTCCACAAATTCAAAATGCGCCGTGCGGCTACCCTAACAAATGTGACTGCTACAGTCTGTGACCGTGGAAATGCTGCGTCGGCCCTATACTTGCTATTGACCGTATATTTTTTTAGACCGCACGTCCACCGTGGCAAATGTGACTGAGGTATTAGGTACCAATAACAACCGGCGACCGCGGTTCATAAAATGTACACATTTTATAGAGTTCTCAAGCATCTTTGCATTGATGGTAGGTAATAAACATCTATAACTATATAAAGAGCTATGTTATGTGCGGTGTTTCCGATCGGTAAATAATGGGCAGTTCCTGGAACACCGTAACATATATAAAAGTCATTTCAACAATAAAAGGAGAGAACATGACCGATTACATGCGTTAACAACCTTTATAATGCGTCACATCCATGCAGGCATATAAGTCTAGCCATTAATGGGGGTTTAGCTCTATAATAAAACCAAACAGTACAACGCGCCCACATTTTACAGTATTATTTATCGGATAACTGGACCTTTTCATGAGTATAATTATGCTTCAAGTACACAGTACACTGCTTCACAATATGTGATGGGTAGTCAAACAGAAATAGATTGCGAATATTCATGAGAGAGAACCCTTACACTCTTTTGGGGTAAATTTCTCGATTGTTCAGACCGTTCTGTCTAACATAGCCCGTCACGAAAAATCGTGACCCTATTTAAAACAGACAAGGGCCCGGGAACACCGATTTTAGACCGACATGAAACCCCAAGGGAAACGGATATTACCTCCAATGACCAAGCTTTAGTTTGTTGGTCGTGGAGCGGTTCGGCAGTATTATCGAATAGAATATGACTGCACCGAAAGGAACTGATATTTCCTCGAATGGCCGAGTTTGTGTCGGTTTGTGATCGGCTTGGGTTGGTTTGATGGTTGGTTATTCGTGACAACTCTCTAGACTCCACAATTGTCATTGCTTACTGTTCATGGTAAAACACTCGTATTTTTGTTTATTGATGAAGTGTTGAACTTAAAACATTTTCTCTTCAATATCCTTCAACAATTTCTCAACCAAGACCTCTCAATATTAACTCCACCCAGTGGCGTGCCCAGGATTTTTTCAAGGGGGGGGTTATTTTGTAAATTTTTCGAAGCCAAGACCAAGAAATTTCAACATTTACGAGCCCGAGACCGGGGTTCTTCGCAAATGTTCAATGCCGAGACCAGTTTAATGATGGTCGAGACTGCTAAAAAGTGGTCTCGAGACCGGCTAAAATTTGAAAGGGTGGGGGGGGGGGGTTCAAACCCCCCAAAACAGCAATTTTTTGTCAAAGGGAGGGGGGGGGGGGTTAACACCCCCTCCCTGGGTACGCCTATGACTCCACCTGAATATAACTGAACATTATGAAATTTTCTCTTGCCATTCATCAATAAAGTCAAGTGTAGATTGTAGGCTGAATATCTAAAGAAATGACCTCGCACTATTTAGAAGCGGCTCTATTACAATGATTGATTTCTTCTGTTTGATGTTTAAAAGCATCATCTTTTAAAGAGTACCATCGTTTGAAGAAGATGACATATTCAATTTCCCTTTAAAGTGCCAAATAAAACAGTAAAAAATCAAAAAATGGTTCAAGCTAATTCATCGTGAACATCATAACAGAGTGATAAGAAACGCTCGTAATTTACAAAATAATTATTATGGATGATAGGGATTGAATTAAGCATGACGTCATTCTATTTAGCAGCGATGGAACTGAAATTGACAAAATAACATACAATGAATAAAACAACCTCAAATGTTCCCTCCGCTTATTCCGTTTTAAAATCTAACCGTTTCTTGGTAACTTACAAACTCCATTTTTAATTTGCCAATGAAAATAAAGTCGGCTCGCGTTATAAATGTTCTTAGCCCTAGTAAACAGAGTAATAACAAAACGCTCGTAATTTATTGAATAAAGTGAGATGTACGTTATGGTCTGAAGGCTTAAGGCTGAAATGACGTCACACTATCTCTAAAGATACCCGTTAAATGTGATTAAACATGTTCAGTGGTATTGACCACCGTCATTCGATACAGTTGCACTTTTCCCATGCACGTACTCACCTTGTATGAATTGCGATTCGGTTTATGTATTAATCCCTCACTCGAATACGTGATGATGTTTTGTTGTTCTGGGGTTCGGGCATCCACTCAAATTGAATATTTACGCCATATCAAATGAATACATGCAGTGGCGTGGCCAGACATTCTCCAGGGGGAGGGGGTGGGGGATACAACCTCCGAGCCACTAATGGTAGGGTCCGGTGGGCGGAGCACTAGCTTTTCACAGCACTAGCTATTCACAGCCCCAAAATCAAAACTAGCAACAAGCAAAATAAAGAAAAAAAATGGAGATTGGGATTGGGCACGGGCGTAGACATGACATTGATACCCATTCAAGTGGGGGGGGGGGGGGGGGGTGATCTATTCATCCATCCCCCCCCCCCCCAGTTGAATGGGTATTACGTAACTCGCTACGCCCGTGGGATTGGGGGCACGGGTCCAAGAACCCCCCTCGCTACGTCACTGGCACTGGATAATATTATTCTTGTAGAATGGAATAGTGATGACAATTATTCCTCCATATTGATCTATGCTTCGCCCATTCAATAATCTATACCATGCATTGAAATACTCCTCAGGAGTACACTCTCAAGATTTTCAAGACTAATTGTTTTGTTTAAATGAATATGACTACCCCATCTCCTACCCATTGGAAAAAACAGTCAAATTGTCTTAGCGGCCAACCTGCCTAAAGTGAACACTAAAGGTGATCCCCTGCAGAGAAAAACAGTTCGAACCTGTCTGCAGTGGCCACCTTTCATGTTTCCACTATATATACAGGTTCGACTGATATCACATTGTGTAGTCTATCAGGTACAATTTTGATAAAAACTAGTATTCTATGGTATTTTGGGGCAAGGATTCCATTTCCGGTGCTCGTTTGTAAGTGCTGTATGGGAAACACTCTGAAATCCAAGATGGCTGCCCCTAATTTGCATATTTATGAATATTATTGATTTTCAGTGGCTACAGCCCCTAATAAGAAATAATTCCGGATTATTATTTGTCAGTTATGTTCTAAGTATGTATTTAAGATATCAAAGATGAGTTGCCATCGTGGCAACCTCTAGTAATGCATATTATTTGCATAATTATGTATTTTACCTAATTTGCATATTCCCCCAAATCGAGTATATTGGGAACCCGGCAAGTAAAAAACACAAGTAATACCACTTTTCCAAGGTTTTAGGGGGCAACAAATCCATTTATGATACTTATTTACCTGTATCACCTCGGCAACCAACAGAAATCCGAGATGGCCGCCTTTGTCATTTTAAAGTAAATATTGCTATTTGCTACTTTAATGGCATTTAATTTATCAAAATATGATTTGTTTACTGAAAGCAAACAACTACATTGTGATTCAAGTATTCTAGTTGCTCATTCCAATAATTAAAAGTCAAAACATTATAATATCAATCTAATATAACCGAAATAATATAGACGTGTATCATAACATGCGTAATTTAGGGAGCAGCCATCTTGGATTTGAGATGGATGCCATGGTGATACAGGTAAATAAGTATCAAAAATGGATCTGCTGCCCCCCAAAACCTTGGAAAATTGGTATTACTTATCTTTTTTACTTGTCGGGATCCCAATATACTCTATTTGGGGGAATATGCAAATTAGGTAAAATACATAATTATGCAAATAATATGCATTGCTAGAGGTTGCCACGATGGCAACTCATCTTTGATATCTTAAATACATACTTAGAACATAACCGACATATAATAATCCAGAATTATTGCTTATTAGGGGCTGTAGCCACTGAAAATCAATAATATTCATAAATATGCAAATTATGGGAAGCCATCTTGGTTTCAGAGCGTTTCCCATACAGCACTTACAAACGAGTACCGGAAATGGAATCCTTGCCCCAAAATACCATAGAATACCAGTTTTTATCAATATTGCACTATTCCTAGATAAAAAATGACCCCTGACCTTATTTCACAAATATGCAAATTAGCTAATTATCTTTAAAATCGCCAAAATGCACCCTGGGACCAAAAATAAAAAATGGAAACATCACTTTTTTTCTCATCAGTAATGTATGTAGACCAAATTAAAAACTGTTTCCAAGATTATAGCAAAACATTTCACAACATTTATTTGTACTACATTAGGGGATATACTAGTGTACGGGACTTAATTACCGTCATGCCTGGGGGTGTATATAGGGTCGTTCGAATAATCGTAACCAGGCTAACTTGTGCGCAACACATAACACTGAGCAAATTTTTTTCTTGCAACGTGCGCAATGCGTTCGCAAGATGACACCACGTGTCTAATGTACGACTACGAGCCACCTTTAAATTAAAGGTTGCCATGGTTTGGATGTATACACTGTTTATTGCCCTTTTCAAAATGAATACTTCTGCCTCAAAACACATTCTGTTTTTTCCCGAAACTTCTTCTTCAACCATGTCAACACGATAAATAGGGTCTGATGGGTCCGGAATTTTAGACGACAGAAATAAACCAATCCTAAAAACACTTGACACAATTCTTGGAAGCCCTTTAATTAATTAAGATGAGAAGTAATACAACCGCCATTTCTAGCTCTCTGAATAACACGAATAAACCAAGTAAACACATTTAATTAAAACAAATGGCGTGACAAGGCAATTGACCAGGCGTAAAGAACCTATACAGGGTGGCCCAAAAAAAACGGAACGGGGCACTTCCCAAAATAAAGTAACACACGTATTATGTCCATCGGATAGAGTGTCTTTTCAAATGAACAACGATACCAAGAACAGTCAATTTGGTCGTGTAGTTTTTGTTTTAGGGCCCTGTGAGTGACACCATGTCAGGTTCTCTTTTTTGTCAATTTGTATTGAGCCAGCGCTTGATGAATCGCACGAACCGCTGTTCATATCGTTGAGCATCGCGCACTATTGTTAGTGTGCACTCAGCCGTGTGCCGAGAGAATGGGCCTGGTCGCTGAATGGTATTACGGGCAAGGAGTGCGGTTAAACTGGCATTGACTAGGTCGAAATCGACATAAATCGGCACCTGACATGGTCTCACTCACTGCGTCCTCAAACAAAAACGACCTGTTCTTGGTATCGTTTTCATTGGAAAGGACACCCTATCCGATGAACATAAACATTGTGGTATTATATTTTGGGAAGTGCCCCGTTCCGTTTTTTTTGGGCCACCCTGTATAGAGCACTACTGTTCTTGGAAGTCATTTAAAGGTAGTGTGCCTCATTGGCATACCTCAAATATTACGTTGTATAAAAAGAAAACAGTATTTAAAAGTGGTTTATAGTTAAAAATTATAATAATAATAATAATAATAATGATAATAATGATAATAATGATAATAATAATACTAATAATAATGATACTACTAAAAAAAAACTAACGGCTTTCCATAATGGTTAAGTCCAACTTAGAGTGTTAAGTTCAACTTAGGATCTTTGTGAGGACATATAGTGCATAGTTATCTTGTTACTCTTGCGACTTCTGCGGACTCGTGATATTCTTCAATTTATTAGTTAATTGTGTGACTCATATGGTTACAGTTAGATAACAGTATCGGGAAACGCCACACACACACACATACTGAAATATCAACACTTGTATCAAATACCATGTACAGTAATACATCATTACTTATCTGTTCATGAAAAGATTTTTACAAAAACTGCTTTGAAATGAACTTTAAAAAAAAATCTAGAACATACGCTTCAATTCAACCGCATGCACGATGTGTGCAAAAGGTGCAGCCACGTGGTACGCGATCTGTTTGTGCGTAAGCTACAGCCGCCCTCAGCCCGGTCGAGAAGGGTGAACAGGAGGTACAATTTTGGCCCAATATCAGCGGCGTGCATGGAACTTTCAACTGATATTTCTACATCTGATTATACCAAGGATTTGACTATACAAGCCTTTTTTTAGTATACTTTTTCAACCATATTGATCAAGAAGTTTGGACGATAAAGATGTTTTTTCTGATATTTGAGTTTAACAACGATACAATACATAGACAATATGACTTTTGGGGACAATCACCAGCTACATCGTCTTATCTTGAAACTAGTCGCGGGGTTCAAGAATTGTGTCCTCGTCGCCATGCAAGGAACTGAGGAATGCGGATAAATTGGCGCTTATCTTCAGTTGGTGAAACGGTCTGTAGCTTCACGTATGACGTAAAGGAGATCTATAAAGATATACGTTCGTATCATTTTACTTTAAATCCCCATGCAGATCTTTAAATTTCGCTAGTTTCGGCGCGGGGAAATTACAGTCCTATAATGTAAAACAGAAAAGGGATTTTGTTTTATCTCCTGCTTTGGAAATTGTATACATGGCGTGTACAAGAGATTTAACGACACGTGTCGACTTGTTATTTAAATCCCTTTTATGTGTTGCATTTCGACAGCTTCTAATGGATCATAGGTATCAAAGTCTTAATGTAAAATAGAGCATTGGTCTTTTAACATCAAATCAGATTCAAATTCGGACCATATTACATGCATCGTATAAAAGGGGCTTAAATTGGAAATCCTACCTAAAAGTTTGTTGAAAGGATGTAAATGAGAGGAATCATGAACAAAGCGTATGAGCACAAATATAAGACATGATTCGATGGACTTTCCGCCGCATATTCGTTTTGTCAATTTTAAAATAATTTGCGAGTTTTGATTAAATTATATTAAACTCACACATTATTTCAAATTAACAGTTTTGCAAATGTTTTCTAATCTTAGTGTCAGATGGAAATGTGGCCTTTACAGACTTTCTAACTTGATCTTTAAAACTAACACCATCAGATAAAACATTAATTATAACATTTTGAGTAGAAATTACAAAACATGAAATCACGATATTACATTCATTTTGTGAAACTTTCTTAGCAGATTACATTTTACACAATTCATTCACCTTCAAAACATGTCATATACACACACAAACGCAATGTAATTGGCTTTCAATCATTGATCGAGCTTTTGATTACACACGTATTATGGAAGCCACGTACATGCTAACCACAATGTCACGTTTGCCAAAATTACATTTATAATATACAGAAGATTGATATGTTCAACATTCAAAGACGAATATTAAAAACGCCCCCATTTGTTTAATAAAAAAAGAATTAAAAAAGACCCTGTCTTATGCGGTTTTTTTTCTTTCTCCAAATTGTATGGAATTCAATTTAGTCATAATGGAGCAGACGAAAGCGGGGTTGATTTCAAAGCTAAATTATAGGCCCGGTTGCATATCACCGGATAACGTAAACGGATCGAGGCCCGACGAATATAACATTTTCAAAATAAAATTATCCGGTGGTGAATGTCATCTCCATTGCTTCATTCACAAAACATTCCGCTGGATAGAACACCGTATATCGCCTGACAAGGAACGGACAAGAAACGCATACGAACGGAGACGAACGGATTTAAAATTGTACTATTTTAAGCTATCCAGTGATACGTGACCGGGCCTAATTCAATATTATTTAAGTCCCGAAAATGTCTCTGAAAACCGATAAGAATATTATAAAAAATGTTAAATCTTTCTATAATCAGTAAATTAAAAAATGATATATCACAAATAGGATAACTTTAATGTGGATTTTGATCCCATTCCTTATAAGTATAAACCGGCTACCTATACAGTACAGTCCCACCTATGCAAATCTATGCGGTCCTTGTGAGTGATTGTAGAGTCTGCGTTGTAGACCGGTCAAATATTGTATTTCAGTTATTTAATTGGTGCGAAGATGTTGGTCTTCTAGTATTTTTTAGGTTTTAAAGTCTTTACTTTAACAATGGTTTCCACTTCTTTGTGCAATGAAAGTTGTATTTGGCAGTTTATTTCGAGGGGCTTTCCACGAAAATGCGATAGGACTTTAGGAGTAGAGTAGTATTGGAGACAAAAAACAATCAAACATGACACGATTTTCGCCATCATGATACAACAGAAACCGCGGCAAACAATAATGTTCCAAGAATAATTGTGTTGCCTCACGCTCACAAGGATATTTCTTTTACTGTTAGAGAATCAGGTTTTTTACTTTTAGCGGGAGGACTGCTGGAAAAATACGAGGACGACCAGGATGAAAACAATCCCGTTTTGAACTCTAAAGGAAGGATTTCACGACAAATACGAAAATAAAGAGACAAATAAGATACGTGAAGTCAAAACTTCTCTCTTGCACGTTTCAGTGTTTCTGTGTTTGGTGATCGTGCTAGGAGCTTTTATTTCCTTTGAGCAGCATACCTTCCTCCTTTTTCATTCGCAAACAAGCTGATAAATAAATACCCACGTCAAACACGCTCTTATTTCCAGACTAATTGCGTGTGTCAACGAATTTAACTTCTGCGACATTATCCGCACTGTGTTGAAAGTTTTAGATAAGAGTAGAAGCAGGTAAAATGCTCTCAAATGGATGACAAATCCAAACGAAAGTACATCGAAACGTTTTAACAACACCGAATCAAAACTATGCACATTGTTTAACTAACCATTGAACCAAATTTGTTTGGTGATTTTGCCCAAAATAATATTATTTTGCCCCAAATTGAATTGATTTGCATACAAAATAAGATGAATCGTCAGAAGAAAACAAATTCCCGGAAGATTAGGTAATTTGTCAGAATATGTGATATCACTTTTGTTTCTATTACCGTATGTTGTGCTTCATAGCTGATTTTAATGTTAGCCAAAATTATATGTCAACTTCATGTTCAAACCGATTGTCTACATTAGATTATATCATTTGACAAAGTGTTGCAGCGGCACACGAAACGTCATGATCTTTTAGATTCCTAGTTTGACCATACATTGCGAGACAAACGAATATCACTAGCGATATTATTTCCGATACTATATCCGCAGTGGATTATATATTTACTATTATTGATTAAACATACGGGCGCCTTGCCCTGAAATTGATACGTAGATATGAGCGTTGTAGCAAGAAGGTGGCTCTGTTCTACCGTGGGTTGGAATCAGCCGTTGGGGGCCGGTTGGTCGGGGTAGTGTCATGGCGACGTATCGTACGCTGGTTCGGCAGGCGGGCCGCAAGCGTCTTTTTTTCCCGTACCACTAACGCGTCAGTTTTCCTCAAAAACTCGTGAAAGCGCGCTGGAAAGCCAAGACTAGCTCGCGTGTGTTAATTTCCACGCAATCCTCGCAAGCCAAGCCATTTTCTCAATAAAATCGCGGCTTTACACACCATAATGTCTGTGAAAGCGATGTATCTAGACCTAGATGAGTTTTCCTAGTCGCATCGTCGTGGTCGTAGTCCACATCGAGATCGGCCACTAATTAATGGTCACCCTTGCCCTTTGACTTGTCTTAGCTAGATCATATCGCAGAGTCGCAGAGTTTGATGCCTCTAAATGTACGTTACAGCAGCGGTGCTAGTCTTGGCTTATCAGCGCGCTTTCACGAGTTTTTGAGGAAAACTGACGCGTTAGTGGTACGGAAAAAAAAGACGCGGGCCGCACCAGTGTCCCGTTGATTGATTGAGTGCCCGTGTGCACCGGCCAATCGACGCGGTCCGTTGTTGACCTATCAGGAACGCACTCGCTTATGCAAGATTGTGAGTTTGGAGCCACGGTAGAGCATAAAAACCGATTGTCTACATTAGATTATATCATTTGACAAAGTGTTGCAGCGGCACACGAAACGTCATGATCTTTTAGATTCCTAGTTTGATCATACATTGCGAGACAAACGAATATCACTAGCGATATTATTTCCGATACTATATCCGCAATGGATTATATATTTACTATTAATAATAATATAAATACTTATATAGCGCACTTCTCTAAAAAAAAAAAAAACTTACTCAATGCGGTACAACACTACAAAAACAAAGAAGATTTAACATATTTGTTGTCTCTCTACAGAATTTAACAAATGTCATTATACAACTATTATTACAATTATTAGTAGCCAAACGCGTTAAATCCACTTTCCATAAATTGATTTAACGATATCAGTACATTCATAAGCCTGTAAGCTATGTAGCTATCTAGAAATTCAAATCTCAGGAAACATTACACGAAATTACAGTACATCAAAATGTTAAAATGGAACGTTCCATTTACATATTCCCATAGGCATTTTTTTCAAAGTTTGTTACTGAGAAACCGGCTTATCTCCTAAGTTGAAAAAGTGGATTTAGCGCCTTTCGGAATAAAGCTCTTTATATATTATATGTCCCGCCCAAAGCCAGAAAATGTAAAAGTATATAAGACTTTGATTGATACTTTTGATGGATTACGAAATGTAATCGACGGAAGAAGCACTTTCCAATTTAAGATTGCAATACGTGAATCGTACATACTTACATCGCTTCCAGCATGATATAACAATGATACGACAAGTTATTACATATTTTTTTCTTCACGAATGATAACATCATTTTTTTCTTCCGGGAGCTGATTTATGTTCAGCGATTGAATCGCTTGTATCAATCCAAGCTCTTTCTTTTTTTCTGGGGGTGTTTAACAAATGTGTTAAGTTGAACTTAACTCTAAGTTGGACCTTACTTTTATGAAAAACAATTTTCTTTCGAATGAAAGCTACTCAAAAGCAAACAATACAGCTTTTTCAGACTTTCAACAAAAATGTATACATCAATAAGTTCAAGGATCTTTGATGATACCAAATTTAACTGCTTTTTATCAAAATTATTGCCTTTTCAAAAGAACTGTTTCAACAACTGTAAACAAAATAAAAATTAATGGCTTTCCATAATTGTTAGGTCCGACTTCGAGAGTCAATTTTTCAACTTACACCACCCCTAACAACCTAAACAGTTGGTTTTCCCTTTTTACCAAGTGAGTCACAACAAAACCTTCAGGCGCTGATTTGAGCTTACATTGATCAATGTTTCTGAACTATTATAACAAAATAGTTAATTGAAAAAGGTATTTTTTTTAATGCTGAAAAACAGAGGCATTACAGAAATATATCAACTTAGTTTATACTTTAAGATATGTTTTATCATGAAAAGAAACTAAGAATAGTTCCTATGTTACATCATAGGTTTCAAATTTCAAATTAAATGTACCATTTTTCAGACGAGATTCGTGAAAAGGGGTTCAGTCATCTCATGTCTCTACCGGTCTTTAACGAACTGACGGGTAGTTTGATGCACTTTCGTTCGGTACTTGAGATTTAATTTGATGAGGTTGAGGCAGTAACTATTGAAGAGGCACTCGTACGTATCGGGACAAGTGTCTGTTCCTTCACCATCTGGCTCTACTCTGTGACACAGGTGAATTGCTATTTTCCCTAACGGGGGCTGAGAACTTCTGACTCATGTATATTATCTTTTCCGTCTCTGTTCACCATACGATTACGGTGCTTGCTACAATATTCACTACCAATTTTGTCCGCATACCGTATGAGATGAATTTAACTGAATATTACATGTTTCAACCCAAATCAAAAGTAAACAATATTTGCCAAAAAAGGGGGTAATTTGCTCGAATAGAATATAAAATTTGTTTGAATATAGGTGTTAAAAACCAAACAAAAATATGGGGGAGGGGGTCGTACTGCCCTTTCACCCGTCTCGTATACACCCATTTTTCTCATCACAGGAATTAGGCACTCAAGTCGAATCCAGGGTAGTAAAGGACCAACCTTTCTCGACTTTTGTTCATATTACTCCCGAATCGCTCTAGTGTGCTCGCTATTTATAGGGGTCAACTTGTCATAATGACCGCTATTCATAATTTGAAAAGGGGTTCATTATACATAAGGGTCGCTAGTCGTAATTCCATGAAGGGGTATGAATAGCGACCCTTCCTCCTCTTTATGAATAGCGATCCTTATGAATCACGGTCCTTATGCCTTTATGAATAGCGACCCCTTTTTCGTTTTATGAATAGCGGTCCTTGAGTATATTATAGGGGAATATAACGTTATGGAGAGCGGCCCTTATGAATAGCGGTCCTTATGATTAGCGAGGTTACCCCAAATAGCTAAGGCTCTATTGAAATCCATCGCCACAGTCCTACATCTCGTAATCTGTAGAAGTAGTGGCATCTTCCAGCTGTTTCAGGATTTCAAAATATTTGCATAGATACAAATGAAAACGGGAAACTTGAGTTTCCCAGTATGGCATATGTTAGTTTGTTAATTATTAATCATGCATTTTGTTTTTAATCTAATCGTTTTTTCATCTTTCTACACCTTACGTGAACATACATGTAGTAGTAAAGTCACTCTGCAAATATTCATCATAATTATTAAGTATATTCTTGTGACATGACATTCCAACTGATGATTACTTTATGTGGAAAAAACAGTGTAATATCCACTGGCACAATTATTAGTACATTACATTTGTTTTGTATAACTTCCGCAAGTAATCACCTCTAACATTTAAACTGTGTTTCATATTCTCGGCATGAAAATCCCACCGCACTTTATATATGCACGATCCGATTTCGATTATACGAACAAGTTAATGCGCAATCCGCGTTAATCATATCGGATCGGAGCGGATCGGATCGTATAGTGTGCGATGGGCTTGATATCTAACGTAGATGTTGAAGAACCGAATCAATAGTGTCCAACCATACTTATTATTTACATGAATGCCGCAGTTTTGGAACAGTGATCTACTGTGAACGCTTAAAGGGAATGTTGAGTTTTGGTAGAGAGGGCGCTAGACTACTTAATTGGTTTGTGAGGTAATGAAAAACTGAGTGTAAAATTTGAAAGAGCATAATATTTAAACAATAAAATCATCTTTGTTTGATCAAAATCGTTCAGAAACGGCTGAAATATCCATAAATATAACAATTTGTAATAAACCCGGGGCCCCGGGTTTATTAGAGAATTTTGAACCAGCCGTTAAAAATTCAAAAAAATGCTTCCTCTTTTCAAAAAGTTACAAAATAGGTATTTAAATAGTTGTTGGTTATTTCTCTATCTAATCACTATTTCAACAAAGCATCACATGCACAATATTTTATTCAAAATGGTTGAAACCGATGAGTGTTTAGAGGGCGCCCTCTTACGTTTTAACGGCTCTTTTTAATGATAACATGATCTTTACTACGTCATTTGTAATTTTGTGTTCCTTTCTAGTTATAACTATTAGTTTGTAATGTAATGATGCAGGTTTTGGTTACTAAAATTCAGTTTCACTAAAACTGTACTCTCCTTACCAGAACTCAACTATCCCTTTAAGTCCCTAAACCACTAAGCCATCATGCCAGAATGCAAATTGTTTTAATTTTTATTACACGTCTCTGTCTCGTCTATACGATCGGTCCCGGTCTCGGTCCCTCTTTTTAAATGACGCACCTCCCGTGGAAAATCCTGTCTACGGACCTGGTATTACAAATCGATACAAATTCGCACCACACCGGCCTTGATGTTGGGCACTTGATCAATCTGGTGATAATTGCCATCACACAGTTGCGACCCAGCGGAGGACACGAGTGATTTGCCGGGCGTCCGTCGGGTAGGGTACATGTGAGAAAACACTGCGTGATGCCCACGTGTATGCCTATACAGACACCATTTCACGCGGCGGTGTGCATACAGACAAATTTCAAGGACATTTTTACTGTCCGTCTTGTTTGCCGCTTCTGAATGAACCCGTTTACTACGGGACCCTGGTTCGCCAGGTCCCCATGCATGAAAGGATGGTGTATTTGTCACGATATTAGAAACTCAGACGTCTAGGCTACCTATGTTTCCTTTTGTTCCTTATAAAGGGATCTTAGATCCCTAGTAACATTGTTCAAATTCACAAAACTTACTTATAACTCTAGAAGCTTATCTCATGCTTTGTTGTATTCGTATTACCAATGAAAGCATGTAACCGGTTTCGGTATTTCGAATTTGTCTTTCGTTAAACAGATATTTAAAGGGATAGTTGAGTTCTGGTAAGGAGAGTACAGTTTTAGTGAAACTGAAATTTAGTAACCAAAACCTGCATCATTACATTACAAAATAATAGTTATAACTAGAAAGGAACACAAAATTACAAATGACGTAGTAAAGATCATGTTATCATTCAAAAAGAGCCGTTAAAACGTAAGAGGGCGCTCTCTAAACACTCATCGGTTTCAACCATTTTGAATAAAATATTGTGCATGTGATGCTTTGTTGAAATAGTGATTAGATAGAGAAATAACCAACAACTATTTAAATACCTATTTTGTAACTTTTTGAAAAGAGGAAGCATTTTTTTGAATTTTTAACGGCTGGTTCAAAATTCTCTAATAAACCCGGGGCCCCGGGTTTATTACAAATTGTTATATTTATGGATATTTCAGCCGTTTCTGAACCGATTTTGATCAAACAAAGATGATTTTATTGTTTAAATATTATGCTCTTTCAAATTTTACACTCAGTTTTTCATTACCTCACAAACCAATTAAGTAGTCTAGCGCCCTCTCTACCAAAACTCAACTTTCCCTTTAAGATTGAAGTGATTTATTTTAATTATAAACTGGAAATGTATAACTTGGTCTAAAGTCAGTGCCATGAGTTAGCGAATATCACTTGGCATTTCCGCTCATTACTTGGCCATATAATATATAATTAATATGATTTTTCACCCATTACTCAGAAGACATCAGCTTACAATTCAATACACATTTTATCAACCATTAGTCACTTTTTCATATTTTTCAACAAGGTTTATTACTAGATCCCTTCACAAATCTTATAACAATTTATTGAGCATATTTAGTTCAGTTTCGAGTGAATTCCGCACAGTAACATGTGCAAAATAATAAACTGATCACACTAAAGTGATCGCAAATTGTTTCCACCTTAGGCAGCATTTAAAAATATTAAAAAATCCTTTCCAATCAATGTTGGTTCATTCTAAATGGGTTGATTTTATTAATAAAATCAGGAAGCCTACCATACGGAAGCAATAGATCAGGAATAACGATCAATTGTTCTTGTTCAGTAGATTCAATTAATCAAAATCGGAAGCACTTACATTATAATATTATGTTTTGGATTTTTTTCTCAACCTAGAATTAGAGTAAAGAAAAAGAACAAGATATGATTATCATAGGCATAACCCACGTGGCATTTAAAGGGATCTATTAACTGTGTTGACATGTGGTCATACCATTAAGCTAAAACAGACGAGGGGTTTATACAATGTGTATATCTGTAATATGATAAATCCTCCGAGTGATGTGTAAACATTCAATTGTAAATGAGTGTCATTATGTCATATGATAGAGTTATGAGCGAAAGTGCAAAGTGCACTGATTTTAAAAACACAGTTGAAATTCTCCTTTAGAGAATTTCAAATCCGGACACTTCAATCACACATACTTTTGTAAAAACGAGAGGATAATGGGGAAACCGAAATATTTTCCATGCTTCTATTGGTAATACAAATAATGTGGTATGTAATGAAAACCTAATAACATAGTTCTACGTAAATTGTATAGATTTGTTACTATTTTATTCATCCCTTTAAAAATGTTACACACACAATTTCCGATCAATCGTGGTTCATGTAATGAGCCATCAGTACCAATTAGTGACAATATGAAGCCGTATTCCAAAGCTGATATTGTGATGATGCATGTAGTCTTAGATATATGCTAAATTGGGAACACGTTCGGTGAGAGTGAAAAGGGCGCAAAGTCGATTGCTTGCCAAATTGAGTTCTGCGTGCCATCTTGTAAATCGGAGCCTCCTCTATGTCACGCTAAATATTCAGATGATAACTATTTCTAATTTAGGGGAATATTTATCAAAATAACGGAGAGCTAAATTGAGTTAAACAGGCATAGGCTTCGATCCTTATGTAATACCTATTCAACAGGGGGATGAATGAATAGATCATCCCCCCGGTATCAACATGGGCTCCCACATTTTAAATTTGGTTATAACTATGTGCAGTATATACAAAACGTGACTTACCGCCCTTCTCTTGCTCAAAAGAAGACAGGAAAGAAGAAAACAAAGAAACCTCTATCAACAGGATCAATAAATAATCTCGTATATCACAATGTCGTCATTTTATTTAATAAGTCAGTGCCCACGCTTGGGTTCAAGTATATTCGACGCACGTTTAAAATATCAGCAGCTTCGAAATGGAATGGAATTTTGTTTCCGATGTTTAAAGGGATAGTTGAGTTTTGGTATAGAGGGCGCTACACAAAATATTTTTTTGTGAGATAACGAAAAATTGAGTGTCAAATTCGAAAGAGCATACAATTTTAATGACAGAATAAACTTTATTTGATCAAAATCGGTTTAGAAATGGCTGAAATATCCAAAAACATTACCATTTGTAATAAATGTGGGGCCCCACAATTATTCGAAAATTTTGAACCAGCCGTTAAAACTTTGTAAAAAAATGCTTCCTCTGCTTACACTATTTCAAAACATTTCAAAAGAGGTTTTTAAATAGTTTTTAATTATCTCTCTATCTAATTACTATTTCAACAAAACATCACATGCACAATATTTTATTTGAGATGGTTGAAACCGATGAGTGTTTAGAAAACGAACTTTTGAGTTTTAACGGATCATTTTTTAATCATATAACAAGCTTTTTACTTAGTCATTTGAAATTTTGTATTCCTTTCGAGCATGGTGGAGTTATCACTATTAGTTCATAATGTAATGGTGCAGGTTTTGGTTACTAAAATTCAGTTTGACCAAAACTGTACTCTCTTTACCAGAACTCAACTATCCCTTTAATAGAAGATATAACTATAGATAACTGACCACAAGTCAATCGCCGGCTTCTGTAACGTCCATCTATATAAGACCCTGATTTCAGTTGACCTGTTGACGTCTGATGCAGTTTGACCTGTGTTAGTTACATTTCGGGTGTTGTCACATTTCACCGGATAGCGTAAACGGATGCCCAAACGAATAGAAAATTTGCGAAATCAAATTATTAGGTGGTGAAAGTCGTTTCTGTTGCTGTTGCTCGAAGTGTTTCACGAACGGATATCGGATATATGATAACCACACAATTACCGGTCGGACAATTAAGATAATTACCGGTCGGACAAGTATATTAAGACAATTACCGGCCATTTAACGGACATCACCGTACAAGTAACGTATATAAACTGGCAAAAACGAAAACGGAACGCATGCGCAACTGATGAAACGTTGTGTACAGGTCATGTGACCACATTCCCCTCCCCTCCCCGGGGGGGGGGGGGGGGGGCACTCATGTATAATGTAAGACGGGTATATGCCGCTTAAAAGAACCCCTATTTCACACCCGATTGCCGCTCTAAAGATACCCGATTTTCAAAAATTGCCGCTCCATAGACCCCCGGAATGACTTGGCTAGGTAGTTGAGTAGCGCCAAGTGCATTATTCTTCTTCTAGTCAGCTCCTTGGACCACCATTTGAGCCTTTTTGAGGGTTTCCGTAGGTCTTTGGTAGCTCCAAGTCTATGTATTTTGTAGTTTTAGTCTGCTCCTTAGACCCCTTAACTCCCGTTTCAGGGTTTTTGTAGCTCCAAAGACCCTATATTTGTTGATTGTAGTCAGCTCTTAAGACCCCCATTTCAGAGTTCCGTGCGGCACACCCCCGTCAAAAAATTATTCGAGTGCCCCCGGGCCTCCGCCCCCTTCCTAGCCTTTTGACAAGGCCTGTCTGGTCTGAGCTGAGTTGAATGCACGGTATACAGTATGCATTATGCAGGAACGACCGGAGAGCGCGACTACCATGCACAATCTCTTGCCGAGACCGCACGCGACTTCACCACTCGCCGGATATTCTCCATCACGCGTTCAGTCGTTCCTGATCCTGCATGTAGCGCAGCCATTGCTTCCTTGAGACACGAAGCCTTGCTAAAAGGCTACCCCCTTCCCACGTCCTTCTCGGCTCTGTACGTGGGCATATGTTCAGACTTCAGACGTGACGTCACATATCACCGGATAGCGTAAACGGATGCCCGACAAATATATAACATTTGCAAAATCGAATTATCCGGTGGTGAAAGTAGTCTCCATTGCTTCATGCACAGAGCATCCCGCCGGATAAAACAACGTACCTCGCCTGACGAGGAACGGACAAGAAACGCATACGAATGGGGGCGAGTGGATTGAAAATTGCACTCTCCGTTTACGCTATCCGGTGATATGTGATCGGGCCTTCAATATGTGCCGAGCGAGATCAGGGCCGCCTGATACTGCACGCGGCTCGCGGAGTCGCACACGACCTTCCATGGTACTGCAATGCAGATCCTGTTTGAAAGGTAAACCATGAAGTCCCCCCAAATGCACCTATTGGCCAAGTTTGGATCCAGATGGATGAAGGGTTACAAAAGAGGTTGCAAGTAGTTGACCTCAGATGACCTCTGATATGGGCTAATGACCTTTGATCGTACTAGAACATGATGCCCCCTTATTCATTTATTGAATAACTTTACAATTTTCTGCAATTTATGTTGACCACATTTGAACTTTGAACTGGGCTACTACTAGTGACGGGCGGACGGACGTTGTTGTTGTTGTTGTTTAGTTCTTATGGCGATTAGTCAATAGTGACTATTATTTATTTTAAAATTATATTTCGATGTATTTATATCATCAATATTTATATTTACAAGTATGCATTTATTTTGTTTATTTTCCTTTTCCAAACATATAAATAATAGTTTTTGACAAATCTTCAAGGCATACAAAATCATCGAGGCTTGAGCCACAGGAGCTACATAGATATCCTAAATATAGCTCCATGGCTTGAGGATACATACAATTGGGCGATCGCACCCCTGTCCAAATGTAATTCCATGTAATTAGCAACGCTGATCCCTCCCCTGTCACATGATGCCGTCTTACCAGCCCTCAAAGTACGTTTCTTAGGCTTTCGGGGTACGCACCCCAGCTCTGTTCACTCGCATTGAATTGCTTAGTCTCATCACTTCCACACCTCCATTTACGTTTTCATGCAAAACATTTAAAGGGATAGTTGAGTTCTGGTAAGGAGAGTATAGTTTTGGTCAAACTGAATTTTAGTAACCAAAACCTGCACCATTACATAACAAACTGATGGTTATAACTGCACCATGCTCGAAAGGAATACAAAATTACTAATGACCAAGTAAAAAGCCTGTTATCATTAAAAAAGAGCCGTTAAAACAAAAGAGGGCGCTCTCTTAACCCTCATCGATTTCAACCATTTAAAATAAAATATTGTGCATGTGATGTTTTGTTAAAATAGTGATTAGATAGAGAGATAATCAACAACTATTCTAAAATCTCTTTTGTAACTTTTTGAAAAAAGGAAGTATTTAAAAAACAAATTTAACGGCTGGTTCAAAATTCTCGAATAATTGTGGGGCCCCACAATTATTACAAATGGTTATGTTAATGGATATTTCAGCCATTTCTGAACCGATTTTGATCAAATAAAGTTTATTCTATCATTAAAATTGTATGCTCTTTCGAATTTGACACTCAGTTTTTCATTATCTCACAAAAAAATATTTTGTGTAGCGCCCTCTATACCAAAACTCCCTTTAAGTTTCGTTTGCAAAGGCTCATTTTTACAAATGTGGTTGCAAGTTTCAAAATCATAATTAATATCCAAGATCATATTGAGCGTTCACAACTCTCTTGCATAGTCGTACCCAGGGGGGGGGGGGGGGTTCAACCCCCCCCCCCCCCCTTGACCAAAAAATGGCTGTTTTGGGGGGTTGGAACCCCCCCCCCCCCTTTCAAATTTTAGCCGGTCTCGAGACCACTTTTAAGCGTTCGCGACCGTTTCAAACCTGGTCTCGACCCCAAAATCTGTTGAAGATCTCCGGTCTCGGGCTCGAAAATGTTGAAAGTACTTGGTTTCGGCTTGGTCCCCCCCCCCCCCCCCCCCCCCCCCACTGAGAACTGAGAGGGGTTTTCAACTTTGAAGGTACTTGGTCGCGGTCTCGAAAATTTTGAAAGTACTTGGTCTCGGCTTCGATTTTTTCACAAATTAACCCCCCCCCCCCCTTTAACAAATCCTGGGTACGCCACTGCTCTCTTGTACATTGTTATCTGGCTTATGGTAACATAATAATTATATGGGTGATGATTTTTCAAATGTTTCCCTAATTGTGGCGATATTGATTGTTATGGTTGAATGAAACGCGTTCTGGAACGCTTTCCGATTGCAGTCAAAATCAATCGGCGGTAGGTGATAACAACTGACATAAATTCTAACTTTTCACTCGGTAAACAGCGTTATTTATATATATATTTAAATTTCAAACATCATTGAGAAGAATCTTACGATAATATCTTATGAAGTGAATGGATCAATTTAAATGTAATAGAGCTTCTGGGAGTTATTCCCCAAATCTGTATTACGCATGAGGAAGGCATTATACAAATGTTACCTACGTAGATTGGTCTTCGTTTCCGTGAGCGTGACCACAACATTAACATTTTAATTGGTGAAATATCAGTTACCGATCAGCATCCATTCCATTTAAAGGACTCCAATGATGCAATGCTGACGTATGAACAGGAAGACACAATGCTTACTGCATGTCTCCCTGTACTTACTCCCACACAGGATCATTACAAAGGGCATAGTATACGCGTATATCGACCCACATTTAAAAGAACAAGGGTATAGATAGCTAAGGGGAAAGAGGGAAGTTACCCCCACCCCCACTCCGCGATGTCACACCTGCCCCCCCCCCCCCCGCCCCCCGTTAGCACAAATAATGTACATTACAATACAATACATAACACCAATTTAATTTTAGCCCCTGGAATCGGGAACGTGTTTGCACCCATCTTGGCTATTCCACTCCCCCACTCCCGACAGCATGATAATCATCATCCTCTTCTTCTTCTTCCTCCTCCTCCTCTTCCTCCTCCTCCTCCTCATCATCATCATCAGCAGCATCATAACCATCATCATCATCTTCTTCCTCCTCCTCCTCCTCCTCCTCCTCCTCCTCCTCATCATCATCAGTAGCAGCAACATCGTCATCATCGTCATCATCATCATCATCATCATCATCATCATCATCATCATCATCATCATCATCATCATCATCATCATCATCATCATCATCATCATCATCATCAACAGTGGCATACCCACTGATATCCCACACTAGGGTGGGTTAACAAATAGAAGAGGGGCGGGTAGGTAGGCAAAATAACTTTCTCAATGCATGTTTCTCCAATGGTAAATAGGCAGACATAGAGGGAGAGGGAGAGGGAGAGGGAGAGGGAGGGGGGGGGGGGGGGCACCAAGAATGACTACGTTGTAGAGGTGAGATGGCGGACAGGAGGCGAGGGAGGCGATTGCGTTTCTAAATAACACACCCAAAAACTCATTCATTTTGGCATTTATTGTTAAAACTTTCAAACCTCTATTTCCTTCTATTTCCTTCGTTTGAAAGGTTGTTTGCTGGTATACCCAGATAGACATTGAAAAAACACAGAAATCGATTTTCCTGAATTATATGCTGTATATTGGCAATAATTTGATAAACGAGTCAACATCGATAATAATAATGATGAAATTTAAAACCTTTTTAGAACACAATAATGTATATGGTTTTTATACGATGAAACAATATAACAACTCTCTAACATTATACAAATATATAATGTAACCGAAGAACGTACAAATATCAATTTATTTCGAATCAAACGCTATCTGGTGGCGAATATGAGATAGAAGAGTTACCGATATCTGAAGGCGTTTGTGTTTCCATTTCATTATAACTAAATTATACTGTCTGGTCGTAAGAAAATAAGTTGACTTTTTTAAAAGGGATCTAGAAACATCGTCCAAATCCACAATTCCTACCCAGAACTCGAGTAGTTCTATCACCCTTGTTATATTCGAATTACCAATAGAATTTCCCTTTTCGTTAAAAAGATATTTTATGATCGAAGAGTTCGGATTTGTAATTATCCACTGGAAAGTTATAACTGTGTACATACTAGTCAGTGCAATGAGTTAGCGAATATCACTCTGCATTTCCGTTTATAACTTAGCCATTTGACATGAAACGTTCACACGTTACTATCCCAACAATTCACATTTTATCAACAATTCATCACTTTTTGCACATATCATAAAAGTGACTAGATCCCTTTAATAGAAACAATACTTGTAATTGAAACCTCATTCAATACTGACTGACGGCAAAATTTAAGATCGAAGTCTATTATACGACATTTGAAACACTTAAATTTAGAATTTGCTAAAGAGACACTTCTTGCAGATGGGTAAATGAAGACGGACATTCGATATTGACATTTTACAAAGCTTCAATTTTAATGTATTTTGAATACAATGCCGTCTGGTAGTTGTTAAACAATAAGGATCAAAGATTCTAGACTGACATTTAGAAACGTTTCATCTTGAATCCCTTTCTTACTAAATGCTTACTGCAAATCGAACGCTACATCGTCAATTTAAATTAGGTTTTGGGTTTATTTAGGAGAAAACAACGTCTGGGGAAAAATAGATCAATAGCTCATTGTTGCAATTCGAATATATACAAAAACAATTGTAATTTAACTGCAACTTTGCCTGGTGATTAAAATAATGAGAAGTTGGGTAAAAATCTAAACAGAGCCATTTTCAAAAACTTTCAATTTCTTTACAATTTAACTTTGTCCGAGTGAAAACGAAGACTCTTTTCAATTGACTTACATTTTGTGATTCTGTTGAAGCAAACGATGATATCAATGCGAAAGTTAATCAAAATTAAGCGATCGTAAAGGTCATAATTAAAAGCATGAATATAATAACTCCCATTTCATCGAGAAATGTTGATTTTTTTCAGACACTTTCCTATGAACCAGAAAATGGTATATGTGATATGTCACTTTTTTTACGGAGATATATGACCGAGTAATGAGCGAAAATGCAAAGTGATATTCGCTAACTCATTGCACTGACTTTGTACACAGTTATAACTATCCAGTAGATAATTATACATTTGAGAACTGCAATCATACATATATTTATAACGGAAGAGAAATTTGGACAACAGAAAGCTGTTCCATGCTTCGATCGGTAATACGAATACGAATGAGGAATGTGATTCAAAATGAGCAAAGAAAATGGGATTCCAACGGGATTCGAACCCGAGACCTCCGGATTGCTAGACCGGTGCTCTTACCGACTGAACTTTAGAAAACCCTATGACGGCATTCGTCCCAGAAACCCCATAATTTTCATTACTCGTGAGGTCAGAAGCTATTATAAACCTGACATAAACCCGAAGGATAGAAATCAACTTGGGGATATTATGCGAGGGATCACCGAAGTGATGCAGCTTTTTAAAATAATTAATTCAAACATATAGAGAAACTGACCAGAAATATATAATGTGATTAAAAATGAGCAAAGAAAATGGGATTCCAACGGGAATCGAACCCGAGACCTCCGAATTGCTAGACCGGTGCTCTTACCGACTGAGCTATAGAAAACCCTATGGCGGCGTTCGTCCCAGAAACCCTTTAATTTTCATTGCTCGTGAGGTCAGAAGCTATTATAAACCTGACATAAACCCGAAGGATAGAAATCAACGAATGAGGAATGTTAGAACCACAAGTGTTCCTAGTAATGTTGAGGATTTTGACAATGTTGCAGACCGTTGTTACTGTATGTAACACTAGCAGCACCCTTTATGGTGCATTTCTGCACCCCATAGGGTTGCATACTCCACATTGGGGTGCAGAATAGCACCATTACCAGTGTTGCTATTGTTACAACGGTCTGAACCCTAAAGAGTGCAAAATTCATCCTTTATTTTTTTAGTGTGTTCCGTAAATCAATGGTATATCAACTTTAACAGTGAAACAGATACTCACAAGCAGAGCCTTTGTGTTGTTTGTCAAGAGGTTCTAAGGTTTCATAGAAAGTTTCTTCGTAATTTAACATATAATACAAAAAACACACACACACACACGGAGACAATGTTAGTTTTTTTTTTTTAGATCAAATCTATACATAGGTCACGACGCTTACAAATAGAGGGTGCCCTGGGCACTCAACACAACACGACTCAAAACAGGGACCGGAAATTAAACTTTTCATCGGGATATAAACTTAAGATATTACGAATTTTGCCCGCCCATAAAACACTTTAAGAAGCAGACGAGAACACAATTTGGAAAAACATCGTACAAAAAAGCGAAATGAATTCTCCCAAATGTTTACTGCGATCAATCATTTTCGTCGAAATCAGGCGAAATGAAGACTTCTTTTTCGCCCAGTATAACGACATTTATTGTATGTATAACATCGATGTCACGTGACTGCGAAGGAATGGCGGCTGTTACGTTTGTTATATGATTTTAAATTACCACAGAGTTTTTAATATACCATACAGCCCCTGTTCCCTTTGGTAATGGGTTCAACTTACAATTTTCACATGCTTTTGTAAATTCATGTTTTATTTATTTATAACAGTGGTCATCTATTCCCATTACAAATTAAAATGCTTATGATTTATCATATAAAAGTATTACCAGCCAGCTTATTCTTCCAAGCATGGTTGTTTTTTAATCAAATCTGTGAAATTATATTTAAATAACGCATTATTGTAATAGACAAAGCCTTAGATTAATAAAGTAAAACTCGTTATAATTATAATTATAATAGACACGTGAGTATTGACACTTGAGGTGCAGTTTTATTTAAAATTACCTTTTCTTTGAATTATAAAGATGTAAAAGTATCTTCGTAAAGTAAATTCGTATTGTCGAACTGTGGATAGTTTAATTGTACACCAACCGTGTTATTTAACGGAATGCCATGCTTACAGTTATCAAATTATATACGGCAGTTTCCGGAAGATATTAAATTATTAAAACGTCATATGTGTTATGAGGAAGATACATACGGCATTGATTACTTTTTTCTGGGTTCTTCCGATCAAATTCGATGGCACAATTGTTTTCAGCATGAATATAAACAGACGGAAAAATACTAATTTGAAAATTACATTCGATACTTAATTTGACATGTAACTTCGGAGACATTGTGTTTGACGTCACTTGCAGGTAATCAAATTATTTGTTTGCCGTATAAACATATTTTTCGAACCACTCTTGCCATCCAGAACAACATCGTGTGACCAATGGCAATAAGAGATAAAAAGACCCAAATCAATGGTATCGGCAAGGTAAACATAATTACGTAGGCCGGTATTATATGGCATGGGAGAAAAGAGAGAGCATTGATTATTATGGGTGTGCTTGTGCCCCCCCACCCCCCCCCCCCTTCGAAAAATCATTAACATTTTCCCTTTATTGTCTAATTTACGTCACTTGAAGATACTCGCATTTTGTTTTGTTTTACAATAACGTATTTGCCGAACCACACTTGACATTCAGACCAACATTGTGTGACCAATGGTATAGCAAAAAAATTTACATAGGCCACGGGTTAGATTAAGGTGGGGCATTGTTTCTAGTTGGATCTGACTGTATATACCTCCCTTTCCAAACACTGTCTACATTTTCTCCTTCCATGTCTTTGACGTATCTTAAAGGTATACTCAAAGCATCTTTCAGCAACGTTGACGAATTTTATCGAACCACACTTGCCATTCAGACCAACATCGTGTGATCAATGGTGTTTCTAAATGGGTCTGACTGTACCCCCTTCCTTCCAAACAATGGGCCGTATGCATAAAAACAAGCAATTGCTTGTGCTAGCCTTTTGCTTGAATCGGTATGCATAAAAACAAGCAATTGCTTGCAAGCAAAAGCATTTGCTTACAAGCACAAGCAATTGCTTCCTGCTCGTAAGCAAATGCTTACCAAACAAGCAATTGCTTAAAACCGTATGCATAAAACGAACCTTTTACTTGTCTTGATAAGCAATTGCTTGCGTTTTTTCAAGCACATCCAGACCAGCTTGAGCTCTTGCTTACTCAGGGCTTTCGCGTTTAAGGATCAATTTTTCGTACCGTTTCAGGATGATTTCAAGCTCCATATTCCAGAGGTTATGTTGTGATCAAATTCCTGTTATTTTAGACTTTTTACGGCAATTTTTGTCCTCGATCTGCACAGAAACCCCCCTGATGCTCCGCGCTGTTTCCCCCCTATTTGCGTAATAAAAAATACTGCTGCCAGGTCGGGCACGAAGCGTTGTTGCCCTGCAGTGCGATGTTCGCACAACCGTAACGATCCTTTGTCCAACACGTAAGCAATTGCTTGGCAGTGCAAGCAAAAGGTTTGAGCACAAGCAAAGGCTTGTGCATACGAATTTAAGCAATTGCTTGAACTTGATCTTTTGCTTGACAAGCTCTTGCTTGTGCTTAAAGCATTTGCTTATAAGCAATTGCTTGTTTTTATGCATACGGCCCATTGTCTATGTTTTCTCCTTTCATGTCTTTGACGTCACTTGAAGATACTCACTACACATTTTTATGTATCAGCTAATGCTAACGTATTTTCCGAACCACACTTGCCAATTAGACCAGCAACGATCATTGGTATAAAGAAACTACGAAAAGACCAGGGAGGTGTTTCACAAAGATCCTAAGTTAAACGTATACTCTAAGTTGGACTTAACAATTATGGTAAGCCATTTGTAGGCTTGGAATAAAATATATTCAAAAGCAAAAATGCACATATTTTTAGACTTTTCATAAATTTTATATCAATAACATAAAATCTCCTTGATAATAGAAAATATTAATGATTTGAAATAACATTTCATGCCTTTTAAAAGAACTTTTACAATTTATTTTCAAAGAAACTAAAGGCTTTCCATAGTTTTTAAGTCCAACTAAGAGTTAAGTTCAACTTAGGATCTTTGTGAAACACCCCAAGACCGAAAATCAGTCTCTGTTCCGACGGTTGTTCCACTGAGATTGTGTCTGGTTGATATGTATCAAAGAACAAAAACCTTCACAGTCGGTTATTTCTAATACTAGAAAATGCCAAATTAATGTTATCAGCAGGGAATGCATTCTTAGGGCAGGATGGGAACAAGGAGGGTGCAAGGTGTCCAATGGGGTATGCCTGTGTCCACTCCCGTACCCTATACTCCCCCACACACCACGAAAACTAAAGAAAGACACATAAGTTTCTCACCAGTGTGGAAGCTGTGAGACTAGACAAATCATCACGGCGGTGGGAGGAAAATTGTAGAGGAAAATCCCCACCATGCTCCCCGTTTTAATTTACACCACTGATCCAAATGTCATTTTAGGTCGGCGTTTGTATGTGAACATTGGTATAAAAAATAGACAGACACTTAGCGTCAAGGATAAAGACACAATAGTTCGACGTCATTGCATGAAAGGCCACACTTCTAGCTTGTTGTTGGAGACGGCAAGAACGTGCAATTTTTCTTTTATCTGCGTTGGAAAGGTCTTACGGCACGTTTTTTCTCGTTTCAGTACCTTGTTTACGCCCTTTTTAACGACGCAATTATTTAATTTGCCAAGGTGCGGCAAAAGGGTAAAATGTCATGATTTAATTCGAGTACCGGTACAAGGTTTCTCTATAATTCATGATCGAATAGATTCATTACCGTGATACGGTGATAGACATGGAACGATAATTGAAAACATAATAATGACCTTGGGACAACAGACCCGAGAAAAGTCAAGACAACTTATAACATAAATGGTACATTATTTCTGTATAGACTGAAGAATATAAGATACATTTTAGAATGATTTCATAGGATGGGGGATGACAATCGCGCTTGTTTATGAGGGTATATTCCTACAAAAAAAAAATCAAAATCGTACAATACACAATTAAACAAAATGTTCATGCAATTTCATGATACACAGATACATAAGTTCAGTTTCAGTATCAGTGTTTATTTCTGTATGTTCCATATTGACACTAACACAAATAACAAATAACAATGAATACATTTAAGCAATACAACACTAAGTAATATAATTCATAATTCACAAGCTATATAATGTAAGTAATCAAAATACCAATAAGGAAACATTTTTTCATAACGAATTTGAAAAGAAAGGAAAGGGGAGAATGCAGAAGACCGATATCGTAAGCAGAGCTTGAAGTGATACCGGTGTGAGCGCATAATCTGTCTGGGCGGATAGCCTGTCCCACCCTAATGGCAATATCGTGTATTAGGCCCCACCACTGCTATACTGTATACACTTATGTAGCCAATACATCTAACTAATGGCCACTAAATCTGACCTATAGCCACTAAATCTGACCTATAGCCACTAAATCTGACCTATAGCCACTAATCTGACCTATAGCCATCAAATTAGGGTTAGGGTTTAGGGTAAGGGTGGGACAGGCTATCCGCCCAGACGGATTATGCGCTGACACCTAGGGTTAGGGTTAGGGTTAGGGTTAGGGTTAGGGTTAGGGTTAGGGTTAGGGTTAGGGTTTAGGGTTAGGGTGGGACAGGCTATCCGCCCAGACGGATTATGCGCTGACACCGGCCTTACAGAAGGAGGAGAGGAGACAGGAAGAAAGAGAGGGTGAGGATTAGAGTTCTGTACAAAGTGAATATTGAGTGGTTGCGCGAACTCCTCAATCTACCAAATGTTTTTTCTTTTTATAAATATGAATAAACAATCATTTTTTTTTTATGTCGAGGCAAGTATTTTATGACCAGAATCTAATTATCATACTGCATCCGTAATTTTTAATATTGGCTTTAAAAAAAAAGAAACAAAGTGTTGTACATGATTGTTTTGTTACAAGCAGAGAATTCCACACATCGGGTCCATTGTGTCTTATTGATTTTTGTGCGAAAACAATTTTAGGGTTGATGTTGATGTTGATCTTTGCGTTTGAACCAGTATTTCTGTTGCTCTCTTTGTGATATCGATATCATGCAGTGTGAGAAAAGTATCGCCAGTACGTATAGTTCGTTTATTTCGGGTACAAAATCACTAGTGGGGCTATCATTTTGTCACAAAATCACTAAGAGGATTTGATTTCGTTACAAAACCGCCGAATAAGATTTATTATGTAACATCATTTTTTGGTCGCATTGATTTTGTAACAAAAGTAAAATTGTGAGTGATTTTGTAACAAAATCATTGATTTTGTAACAGAAGCAGGCAGGGTACACTTGGCACCCCATACTCTATATAAGGGTCTCTATTTAATGTAGGAACACACTTGACAGAATGGCAAATAAAGAAACAAAAATAGAACATGAACCGAACGGATTAAGTACCTATATAGTTTCGGATCACGGTTTCATAATAACGTTTGCTATACAAAGTGAACAAAATGCAAGATAACCCTAGAGTAAAATGAAAAATCTGTCTTAAAGAACACAAAATGTGATTATTTGTGTTACAATTCAACAATAACAGCGAAACGAAAAAAAAAAGATATATCATGAACGGTACGAATAATGTACCTCTTTCATATTATACTCGATGGTTTCTCATTATGGTGGCTACAGATCATATTTACTTAAATATCCCTGAGCCAAAGTCATGGTCATGTTCTTCTCAGGGGGTGGGAGGGGGGGGGGGGGGGGGGGGGGGGGGCTGAGGTCTTTAAAAAAAGGTCCTCGCCTCTTTGAGGCCCGAAAATGTTTTCAATTGCTTAGTTAAAACAAACATACGATTTAGCCCGAATATGAGACGATTTTGCCCGAATACAATTTGACACTGCTCGAATGTAACATGATTTTGCCCGAATATGACATGATTTTGCTCGAATATGAAACATTTTGGCCTAAAATATCGCGGCACTGATCAAATGTAACATGATTTTGTCCGAAAATGATATGGATTTGCCCGAATATGACATGATTTTGCCCGAATATGACATAATTTGCCCGGATTTCAGTGCGTATTGCCTGAATATTGTCGTTATCAAAGTCCAAAGTCTGGAGTGGGGGGGGGGGGGGGGGGGGGGGCTGCAGCCCCCCCCCCCCCTCCCAGCCCCCCGCCTTCTACGCCCATGGCCAAAGTAAAAAGAAATCTGATTAAGCACAGTGCACAAGATAGTGTGCTTCTTTGCGATAAAATTACAAAAAACAACAACAAAGAAAACAATTATAGAACATGAACTGAAATAAGTATGTACCGTCTTTTGAATTATGCTCTATGGTTTCCCAATTATGTTAGCTTTCCCCATATTACGGTTACGTGCACGCTCTCGGATTCTACTCAACGGTTTCTTAATTATTTGGACTTTTAAGAGGAAAACATTTAAAAAAGAAATAACAACAGAAAGAAAGAAGCCCTTATATCAATTTAAAAGTATAAATAGAATCCGTTTAGTATCTCAAGTGTGCTTCTTTGTGATACATTTTTACAAAAATAGCAAAACAACAGAAAATAATGAACATGAACCGAACGGTGATAACGAAACCCTCCTTCGGATTTTGTTCCATGATTTCTGAATTATGAGGGCTTTAAAGTGGAAAAAACATGTACGAAAGAAAGAAACCTTAGACTAAATTTAGAAAACCTGGGTGAGAACAGATGGATGTGACGGATATTACAAGAGTATAGATGCAGAAGGCAACATACGCCAATGTTGAACGTTTTAAAGCAAGGCCGCAATTGTCAGTTAAAATACCGTCTTTCAAATGGTACTTCGACCCATATTATCAAGGTAGTTTTTAAAGATATGACCCAAAGTACCACGCATTTTAAAACAATTTTGTAGTGTATTTCAGATGCTCAATTTACACTCATATATATTTGAAGATACACATATAAGATAATGCGTTTTGAAAATCATTTTTTTCAAAATTAATCATTTGGACGAAAGCAAACGATGACTGTAATTCGAATTACAGCTACGAAATATCCTGGTAAACAACACTTGTCTTCTCGGTATATATAATTACTTTACTTTTGAAATTACTTACGAAAGGAGGAGCCATACAAACAATATAAGAGTATTTTTACAACCTCGCTATTAAAGGGATCTAGTAACATCGTACAAATCCTCAAAATCGAATTGGAATTGTAGCGGTTCGGTTCTCTCATACCTTGTTGAATCCGTATTAATACTATAAGCATGGAACAGGTTTAAGATATTTCGAATTTCCCTCTCGTTAAAAAGATTTTTACGATTGAAGTGTTCAGATGTTAAACATCCACTGTCAGAGTCGTAACCGTGTACAAAGTCAGTGCAATGAGTTAGAATTTTACTCTCCGTCTGGTATCCGTTTACGCTATCCGGTGATATGTGACCGGGACTTTTCTCGTAATCCCACGCCTTTCATTTCATCACAGCTAGACATTGATGTGCAAGCAAGATACTTTTTATTATCTTCGGATCATGGGATATCCTCCTCCTATCCTTTGTACTCATGTGTATCTCCATCCGAAAGACTCCACTTTGTTTCAAAAGGTATCGTGATACAAGAGGCCTCATTTGGTTCAACGTTATCTTTATCCTAAATGCCCCATTTGTATTTCATTTAAAAGATATCTTTATCCAAAGACCTGCTTTGTGTCAAAAGCTATCTTTATCAAAAAGACCTCCTTTCTATCAAAAGGTATCGTTATCAAAAGACGTTGGGGGACGTACCCCGTTTATATTGCATGTGCGTGGCCCCCCAATTGCTCCAATTACCTAACATATATGCGTACAGTTCTTATTATCACCAGTGACATAACTAGAGTTTAGACCCAAATATCAGTGTCTGTTACGTCGATTGTTCTACTTACAGGCCCCGGTCACATATCGCCGGATAGCGTAAACGGATGCCCGACGAACAGAACATTTGCGACATGAAAGTATCCGGTGTTAAAAATCGTCTCCATTGCTTCATGCATGAACCATTCAGCCGGATAAAACAACATATATCGCCAGACATTGAAAAGGAACGCACCCGGGGGGTTTGTCCTCATAGAAAGGGGGGTATCATGCGTGACCAAGGACTTGCCAAAAGCACCCTAAACGAGTATTTGCGTGGTTCAAAAATACACCCTAAGTAAGTATGATTATCGGTAATTTGATACCCTAAGCAAGTAATCAATTTTTTGTAAACCTCTAAGCAAGTATTTTTGATACCCAATAAGCAAGTAATCATTTTTTGTAAACCTCTAAGCAGGTTATAACTATATTTGATACCCTAAGTAAGTAATCTTTTTTGTAAACCCCTATTAAAAGCAAGTTATAACTATTTTGATACCCTAAGCAAGTAAGCTGAGTTTTTGAGACCATAAACGAGTAATTCATCTTTTTGAGACCCTAAAGGAGTAATTCATCAGCCTAAAAAAGATACCATTTTTCCTGATTTTGGGTGATTTTGAGACCCTAAACGAGATACTCGAGTATCTCGCCTGATCGTAAAAAAAACACCCTAATTACTCGTTTTCTTGGTCACGCATGATACCCCCATTTCAATGAGGACAGACCCCCCCCCCCCCCAGAGAATGCATCGGCAAAACAAGAAACGGACAACAGGTGCATATACGAACGGAGGCGAACAGATTGGAAATCTATCTCTCCGTCGGGCGCCAGTCCGTTATTAGGCCCGGGGGGGGGGGGGGGGGGGTTCACATAGATCCTAAGATGAACTTAAATTTAAGTTGGACTTAAACATTATGGGAAGCCGTTTGTTTCTTTGAACACATTTCGTAAAAGTTCTTTTAAAAGGCATAACATGTTGATTAAAATAATTAATATGTTCTGACATTTCATGTTCATGATGTAAATTGTTATGAAAAGTCTAGCATTTTTTCTTCTGAATATGTTTGTTTCCAAGGCTACAAATGGCTTACCATAATTGTTAAGTCTAACTTAGAGATAAGTTCGACTTAGGATATTTGTGAAACACCCCCCTTCTGGTCACATACCACCGGAGAGCGTGAACGGTTGCCCGATGGAAAGTAAAATCTTCAATCCGTTTGTATGCGCATAGTGTCCGTTCCTTGTCAGGCAATGTACGTTGTTTTATTCGACATAATGTTTTGTTCTTAAAACAATTCATGAAGACGACTTTAACCCTTCAATTTGTCGAGCATTCGTTAACGATATCCGATGATATGTGACCAAACCTTTTAACGCTATCCGGTGATATGTGACACGGAGACTGCGTCTGGATCACTGGCCGCCTCTAGTCTTAGTAGGAAATGGTGAAGTTTTATAAAAGAAAGCCTTGAATCCATTTAGAATCGGTTATTTTCTGAATAAACTAGGGGGAGGGAGGGCAGCAAAGTCTCACATGAGGAGGGAGATAAAGTGGTGTCATATAAGTACGAAGGATGGGGGTCTGAGGAAACAGCAAGAGCCCCCCCCCCCCCCCCCCCCACCCGCGCCCGAAAGAAGGGTGCCATAGCCCCCCTTGCCATCTAGTATCTTCGCTACTGTAAAATCCTTCTTTTTTTTTATCAGGAGATAATATTTCTGCACGCGTGCCCTCGATTTCTCGTATCAGGTGATATCGCGCTGCACACGGGCGAGACAATAAGAACAGATAAGCAACGACTTATCGCCGCCTACGCCCCCTCCCGCCCTCATTCTGTGCTCGCAGGATCTGGGCCCCGTCGCAGAAAAAAAAGATACAATCGATTGTAAGTTACACTTAATTGTAAGTCAGATAATGTGACTAAATGCGCAAATCTGATTGGTTGAAATGCGCAAATTGTCTGACTTACATTATTAATTTGTTTATCTCTTGTATCGATCTCTTGCATCTCGTTCTGCAACGGGGCCCAGAATTGTTAAAGGCCAAGTTGAGTTTTGGTAATTTCCAAAGTGCCCCCCCCCCCAACATCGATTGTAACGGATTTGGTTGATTTCAATTCCATATGAAAGATCATCGAAAAAAACATGGGAAATAATAATAATTTCCCTTCAAATGCTCTAATTGTTGTGAAATTTGCTTTCAAAATATCATATAAAAGTGGTTGACGCCCGGTATCACCTTTTAGAACCGCTAGTGCGAGGCACTAGCGTTCTATGTTCTCCTAATAAAAGACTGAAACCAAATATTTGTGTGCACGCTAATTGTGCTTAAAACTATACATATGATACGGTACTTACCAGCAATTTACTCTCCAATATGTGATCCAACTACCGGGTGGATTAAGATTATGATTTTTCCTTCCATTCCGCAAAAAATCAGTGATATATGCGCCTCATGGACCAGTCTCTCCGTGTGTTAGCGCGACTGTGAACGAAAGGCGAACGAATGCGAATGGGGCTTGCGAGTTGCGTCAACGGCAGTGTTGGAGTCATACTTCTATGGTTGCAATACATAATATACACGTACTACTGTATAGTATTACCGCACACAGTGACTGCACTACAGTCCCGTATTACCGCACACTGCATACAGTCCCGTATTAGGACCTACAACGCTAGTGCTTCGCGCCGAGTTAATTTGACACTTCGAGTTGTAACGGCTCTTTTTTAATGATAACAGGGGTTTTACTTTGTCGTTTGTAATTGTGTATACTTTTCGAGCATGGTGAAGTTATAACTATTAGTTTGTATCGTAATCGTGCAGGTTTTGGTTACTAAAGTTAAGTTTGACCAATACTCAACTACCCCTTTAAATATTGCTACACTGCGGCTCGCCATTCTGAACGAATGACCTAGTAGGCTAGTTTGGGTGGACTGCATAACACTGCGCAGCGTGTGCGCAAGATGGTAGTACTCAGTGGCGTAGCTACGGGGGGGGGGGGCACGGGGGGCACGTGCCCCCCCAATAATTTCGAAAAAACAATAGAAAACATAAGGGGACATTTTTTGAAAAAACAAAGAAATACATAAGGTGTGCCCCCAATAATTGTCGTGCCCCCCCCCCCCCCCCCAATCAGTCCGACCACGCTACGCCACTGGCAGTACTTTACACAATAACTATGTAAAGTACAAAGTCAGTGCAATGAGTAAGTCAATCTCACTTTGCACTTTTGAACATCACTCAGCCACATAACATCAATTTAAAGGGGTAGTTTAGTTTTGGTAGAGAGGGCGCTGACATCACAATTTTTTTGTGAGGTAATGAAAAACTGAGTGTCGAATTTGAGAGAACATGCAATTTTAATGGCAGAATAAACTTTATTTGGTCAAAATCGACCCAGAAACGGCTGAAATATCAATAAATGTATCTGATCTTATAATTATTTGGGGCCCAAATAATTAGATGATTTTTTCAAATTTTTTTAAAATGCTTGCACTTTTTCAAAATTTTTCAAAAGCGTTTTTAAATAGCTGTTGATGATCTCTCTATTTAATCATTATTTCAATTAATCATTTTTTTGTAAACCTCTAAGCAGGTTATAACTATATTTGATACCCTAAGCAAGTAATCTTTTTTTGTAAACCCCTATTAAAAGCAAGTTATAACTATTTTCGATACCCTAAGCAAGTAAGCTGAGTTTTTGAGACCCTAAACGAGTAATTCATCTTTTTGAGACCCTAAAGGAGTAATTCATCAGCCTAAAAAAGATACCATTTTTCCTGATTTTGGGTGATTTTGAGACCCTAAACGAGATACTCGAGTATCTCGCCTGATCGTAAAAAAAAACACCCTAATTACTCGTTTTCTTGGTCACGCATGATACCCCCATTTCAATGAGGACAGACCCCCCCCCCCCCCCCCCCCCCGGAGAATGCATTGGCAAAACAAGAAACGGACAACAGGTGCATATACGAACGGAGGCGAACAGATTGGAAATATATCTCTCCGTCGGGCGCCAGTCCGTTATTAGGCCCGGGGGGGGGGGGGGGGGGGGGGGGGGTTCACATAGATCCTAAGATGAACTTAAATTTAAGTTGGACTTAAACATTATGGGAAGCCGTTTGTTTCTTTGAACACATTTCGTAAAAGTTCTTTTAAAAGGCATAACATGTTGATTAAAATAATTAATATGTTCTGACTATTATCAAGGACATTTCATGTTCATGATGTAAATTGTTATGAAAAGTCTAAAATACTAGCATGTTTTCTTCTGAATATGTTTGTTTCCAAGGCTACAAATGGCTTACCATAATTGTTAAGTCTAACTTAGAGATAAGTTCGACTTAGGATATTTGTGAAACACCCCCCTTCTGGTCACATACCACCAGAGAGCGTGAACGGTTGCCCGATGGAAAGTAAAATCTTCAATCCGTTTGTATGCGCATAGTGTCCGTTCCTTGTCAGGCAATGTACGTTGTTTTATCCGACATAATGTTTTGTTCATAAAACAATTCATGAAGACGACTTTTACCCTTCAATTTGTCGAGCATTCGTTAACGATATCCGATGATATGTGACCAAACCTTTTAACGCTATCCGGTGATATGTGACACGGAGACTGCGTCTGGATCACTGGCCGCCTCTAGTCTTAGTAGGAAATGGTGAAGTTTTATGGTTAAAAGAAAGCCTTGAATCCATTTAGAATCGGTTATTTTCTGAATAAACTAGGGGGAGGGAGGGCAGCAAAGTCTCACATGAGGAGGGAGATAAAGTGGTGTCATATAAGTACGAAGGATGGGGGTCTGAGGGAAACAGCAAGAGCCCCCCCCCCCCCCACCCGCGCCCCAAAGAAGGGTGCCATAGCCCCCTTGCCATCTAGTATCTTCGCTACTGTAAAATCCTTCTTTTTTTTTATCAGGAGATAATATTTCTGCACGCGTGCCCTCGATTTCTCGTATCAGGTGATATCGCGCTGCACACGGGCGAGAGAATAAGAACAGATAAGCAACGAATTATCGCCGCCTACGCCCCCTCCCGCCCTCATTCTGTGCTCGCAGGATCTGGGCCCCGTCGCAGAAAAAAAAAGATACAATCGATTGTAAGTTACACTTAATTGTAAGTCAGATAATGTGACTAAATGCGCAATCTGATTGGTTGAAATGCGCAAATTGTCTGACTTACATTATTAATTTGTTTATCTCTTTTATCGATCTCTTGCATCTCGGGGCCCAGAACTGTTAAAGATTGCTACACTGCAGCTCGCCATTTTGAACTATACTAGTAGGCTAGTTTAAGCGGACACTGATTGAGTGTGCACAAAGACGCTTAATGGAAAGACCGACCACTGTAATTCTATAGTCTTTGGTGTGCATTACGCACTTTGCGCAGCGTGTTCGCAAGATGGCAGTACCGCGCGTCAGTATACAAATGATGCGCAGGTATGAGTGGGTCGGTAGGAATTGTTTGCACAAGGTAACTATGGAACTGTTAAACCCACGAGGCGAAGCCGAGTGGGTTTAGACTAGTTTCCATAGTTACCGCGTGCAAACAATTCCACCGATCCACGAAATAAACTTGCGCATCATCTGTTTTATAGAATGGGCATTGTTACGCCCCCAAAAAAGTAAAAAAATTAAAAATTAGAAAAATTACCGGATGCATGAAATAATTTTACCGGACGCATGAAATTTTTTACCGGACGCATGACATTTTTTACCGGACGCATGATTTTTTTACCGGACGCATGAAATTTTTTACCGGACGCATGAAATTTTTTACCGGACGCATGAAATTTTTACCGGACGCATGAAATTTTTACCGGACGCATGATTTTTTTACCGGACGCATGACTTTTCATGCATCCAGTACAATTAATTGTCTGCACAAATTTTGCTCTCAACCAATCAGATTGCAGGGATTTATCAACCCATTCTATAATAATAACTGTGTAAAGTACAAAGTCAGTGCAATGAGTATAAAGGACATCTCACTTTGCACTTTTGCGCATCACTCAGCCACATAACATCAATTTAACATGAACTTTTCACACAATACTCAGAGGACGTATCACATCTCAAAACTACACGTTATACCAACCATTTATCACTTCCTTGCTGCAAATTCCAACAAAGTTACTAGATCCCTTTAATGTGGACCGCGGTTTTTTTAGGAAACATGAATAGCATTTTCAGGCAACATCCGATTATCATGATTTCCATTTCTTTACGCACACTTGATTGGAACTCTGGGGACAAGAACTCGACCTAGACGCAGGCCCGGGGGGGGGGGGGGGGGAGGGCACTCGAATTATTTTTTGACGGGGGTGTGCCGCACGGAACTCTGAAATGGGGGTCTGAAGAGCTGACTACAAGCACAAAAGGGTCTTTGGAGCTACAAAAACCTTGAAATGGGAGTTAAGGGGTCTAAGGAGCATACTAAAACTACAAAATACATAGACTTGGAGCTACCAAAGACCTACGGAAACCCTCAAAAAGGCTCAAATGGTGGTCCAAGGAGCCGAACTGGAAGAAGAATAACGGGACTTGCCGCTACTCAAACATAGCCAAGTCTTTCCGGGGGTCTATGGAGCCCAACTAGAAGAAGAATAATGGACTTGGCGCTACTCAACTACCTAGCCAAGTCATTCCGGGGGTCTATGGAGCGGCAATTTTTGAAAATCGGGTATCTTTAGAGCTGCGATCGGGTGTGAAAAAGGGGTTCTTTTAAGCGGCACATACCCGTCTAACATTATACATGAGTGCCCCCCCCCCCCCCCCCCCCCGGGGGGGACGCAGGACCAGTCCTATGTACGTCTGGTTGCACTAAGCATTATTATATTGATGGGATAAACTTTAACGCCTACTTATGGATTATTAGGATCGGTAAACGTGGACGTTCTGCAGGGAGCTAGACAGAACGTGTTGGAAATTTTCTAAAGTGTAAATCCGATTCAGAATATACTACTTATAAGATTCATTATGCTAACAAGTAGCCAAGCGTCACATAGGATCAGTATACAGTAATCGTTAGCGCTCTGGGTCTTTTCGACCAGCGTTTTATCACATTAATACACGTCGCTCAGAGTGCGTACACACATATGCGTGATTGACTAATCGAACAGTTTTCCGTGATCGGGATTTAGAGCGGAATATGGATTAATACGCCACAAAGATTGGAGATATATAGATGGTAATGTATTAAAGGGGTATATTAACATTGTCAAAATCCTCAGAACTTACCTATAACTCTAGCGGTTCTCACATTACTCATTCTAATCGTATTACCAGCAGAACTATGAAGCAGGATAATTATAACTGTGTACAAAGTAACTGCAGTGACTGAGATTTACCATGAAATTGTCACACAATTCATCACTCAGTGGACATAACAGATCACACAAATACAAATGTTATCCACCATTCATCAACAGTGTTTGCACATGTCAACAAAGTAACTTGATCCCTTTAAGAAAAATCATAATTTCCTTCCAATCGGAGCACACACGCACCGTATTTGGGATTGTATGATTGTTTGTTGTAAGTTGCAGTTTTTTTGTGGGGGGGGGGGGGGGGTGGGGATTCGTACACTTGACTTCACCTCCTCTCCTACGTTGGAGGCAGCCATTGCAGCAATATGGATTAACTGTCTTGCTGAAGGACAAACGCAATGCTCTCAAAACACTACGACCTTTTGATTATATAGACATGTTCGAACACGCATATACCTTAACCCTCTGTGTGCGACATATATTAAAATTTTCCTAAATGCACACCATAGATAAATAAGTTTTGAATGAATCGTACAGACACTAATACTTTACCCTATAAGCCAAACTTTCTTTCTATTCTAGATGAACGACTGGATTAAGCTAGACGTGCATACTTGTCGAAAGAACTGGATCAAGTCTCGTTTTTCGAAATTAGTTAGGAACACCGTAGCATTCAGACCACAACACTTCTTACCTGAAGACCATTATTTTGGAATTAAACATCCAAGGACTTAGGGAAACCTGCGAGGCGGACGCGTGCTAAGAATTGGAACACCTCACTCGAAACTGCTTAGTAAATATATTGATCTCATGCGCGAACCGTGTATAATGTAAAACCAATAAACCAATTACATAATTACGTACGACTTTAACAAAACAAAACAACGTCTAGTTATGTTCTAGAAAGTGAAGAGGTGTTCTGGTCTAGTACGTTGTCAGAGCTCCGCTGCCGCTCTTCGCACAAATCTGCCCCGGGTTCGAAAACTTGACTGCGTCTCTCGGATTGTGCTGGTAAAAAGCTAGCCTTTTGTCAAGGACCTCGCGCTATTCGTTTTTAGCTTTCTTTACTTTTCGATGTTTAATTAAACAAATTAGCTCCCCCCCCCCCCCCCCCAAAGAAAAAGAAAAAAAAACAACAATAATAATAATAAATACAAAATAAATAAGTACCCTTCGTGAATGACCAACGCCCACGTACATGTATATATCTGTGTGGTCATTCAAAATATTTGTCTCGTCCGCGTCGTTTAGACCGACCGAATATTGTTTAATGTATTTGATCGCTAAACGTTGGTCAAGATTATTAAAAAAAAACACAGATACGTGGGCCCGAATTCTCATGGACGTTTTATATAATTTAGCCTGAGCTATATTTGACCCGTCCATGGAAAGTCGGTTCTATAACAGTTGAATAATGTTGTTTGTTCACATACAGGTTGACATTGAGCAGTTTCTTTCGAGACTAATTACTCAAGACATGCATACAATGTGGTTTTAAGGAGGATGTTGACAACATTTGAATAACATGGATACTTACATAACTGATGATTACTCTTTCTTAACACTTGATACTAAGTGGCACTGATCTTTTAGTACTCATGTTTGCGTAACCAGGGTTACCCACGATTATGGGGGTGGCAAGAAGGCCGGGGAGGGGTACTTGGGTACTTCAACATTATGGGGTACGTTTATGTGCCACACATGACCATGATTACATAGTTATAATGTACTTTCTGCTTTATATTATGTTATTGTACTTATGTTTTCTATCCAACTTGATTGGAGGAATGGTAAATAATTCTGAGTATTCTACGTACGCTGTCGATCACTCTTTCATAACCCCTGATACTAAGAACCCTCTCAGACACCAGCCAAATCGTGATTGCAATCACGATCATTTTTTACTCCAATCACGGTATTTTTTGACTGTGTGAAAGCAAACTAGAATCACGAATCGCGAAACTCTAATCGTGGTCCAGAGGTGTTTTCTAATCATGATTCACTCAAATCACAGTGCGAATCTCTCGTGTGAACGGCTTGACCCTCAAAACACGATTTGGGAGGCGGAGCTTACGTGACCTTACATGCACTTCCGCAGATAAACCGCGCGCTATTCACTTCGAGTGCAGTGTGTAGTATTAAATACTCATTGAGCTTGCGCTCTCCTTGTTTGAATGCCAGGTACACAGAAACACGTCTCCAGAATCGCGATTGTAATCACGGTCTGCGTGAAGTCTTTTTCCTCGTGTGTAAGCAAGGCAACAGAATCACCGTGATTGTAAACATGATTACAATCATGATTGCAATCACGATTTGGCTTATGTGTGTGGAAGGGCACTTAAGTGGCACTGATCTTTTATAGTACTCTTGTTTGCGTAACCATGGTTTCCCAAGATTATGGGGATGACAAGAAGGCCGGGGAGCGGTGCTTCAACATTATGGGGTACATTATCATACATGCTCCGCATAACACAAATAGCATAGTTATTTCTTGCTTCATTGATGTTATAGTACTTATGCTTGCTATCCAACGTGATTGGGGGAATGGTCAATAATTATGCGCAAGAAACTGGTGGAGGGTACAGTTAAACCTGGCTATAGCGACCGCCCCAAATAACAGAAAAACGACCACTATAGACGGTTGCATACGTCCCATTTATCTTATCATTTTCTATATTATACTGTCCGCGCTGCTCCTGATTATCCATGGCATAATCTAATTGAGAAAAAAAAGATGGGTCAGATTTATTTATTTTCTGCACGTTCCCATTCGCGGGGATTATAATAAGGTGGATTTATGCCGTAATTTAATCGACTAAGTTGGACATTATTAGGTCAGTCTTATTAAAGTTTATTATTTATATCTAGAGCATCGTTGACCACGTATTGCCTACCGTGTAACCGGTTGGTGTATGTATTTATACTTTCAAGAATGGGAATTAAACAATTTATGACAGAGGAGGTCTGAGGAGGAGGGATTGTATCAGTTAAATTTCTTGAGTGTGATTGTAGATGAAAGTAGGTCGCGTGTGTACGACATAAGTATTTATATATACCTCATCAGTTATCAATATATCTTGTTATCTCATTACAACGTACGTATGAATCGGTTGGCTTATAAGATAAATCAAGCTGTTCGAATAGGCATTAAAGGGGCATTCCCTCTTTTGCAAGCCAAAAATAATTTAAAAATATAAGTTGCCATATTAACCTCAAATATTATAGATCATGATTTTTAAAATTTATTCTGAAAAGATTAGGACTTGACAATGTATTTTGGTGGAGTTATCAATTTTATGATTTTTGTTATTACCTATAGATTAATAAAATGTTTAACGACGGTTTAATAACCGAACCTCACAATAATCTGTCTAGCTCCCTCTACGTTCGCTGTTGATATTATATGTGGTATGAATGTGATGCCCACCACCCATAATAGATAGCGCCACCAACGAGAGAGATCTGCACAACGAGAGAGATCTGCACAACAGCAGTGATCGCTATGAATGATGGCACCTACGGCTATGAAATTTCATACGCAGCATAATACAAGTATTATACAGATCTGTACCAAATTTGAAGCATTTTGACATTTTTGGTAAAGAGGGAATGTCCCTTTAACAGCTTTAACTAAATGCAAATATGACGTGCGTTCATGCAATGCAAATTTATCGCGTTGCTGTATATACGCCGAAGCTTCATGCATGACTGTAAAATATTCTATGGAAGTACATTTTCCCTTGTGTTTTGATATTTAATATCTTGTATAGGCGATGTTATTAACATCGTGTCTAAAATACATTCGTAAATTAAACAACAAACTAGTCGGAAGCTTAAAGTGATACCTGTAAAGTGTCAGATATTGCACAAAATGACATTTGAGACTTCAATCCTACATCAATATCATTGTAAAATACAATCGAAAGATTTGTGAAAGTTTGAAAGAAAACGAACACTGTTTACCTAGTGAAAAAACGAATATTGAGTTCATATTTTATCACCGAATACTGATGGCCTGTCGTACATTTGTCGCAGTAATATTCATCCGTTTGATCTTGACGGTATCCGCACCCGTGTATACAGACATGGTACGGAATTCGAATTCATGGAATTTGTGCGCGCTCGATCGGCTCAACATGTCTGGTCGGGAAGATTTCTCAAGCGCTCTGGCCGGACGTGTTCAGCTGAGGCAATTTTACTTTTTATCAAAAGCGTTGATCAACGCTTTTCAAATAATGGTTTTCAATGATAATTATCTTCATACTAAAGGGACATTTGAAAAAATCCAACCCTATTTTATTCTTCTCTTACCATAAGCTAAACAACACGGTAGAAGAGAAACGAGGAAGCTCCAAGTAATTTTTGTGGATTTGGACACTTTACAGCTATGACTTTAACTTTGGAATAAGACTAGTTTAGTTTTTAGTTTAGTTTTTGGTTTAGTTTTTAACAATGGGAGAAAGATTCTGTATCTGTAGCTACAAAAAGACAAAATATTGTTACTCTACACGACTGGTTGATTTCAGGTAAGCTTTTGCACGAAGAATCAATTCTTTCTCCATGTATTACGTCTCACATATCGCAGTAATGAAAGCTACTATTTTGCCTGACCCGTTTAAATCACATAATAAACGCCCCAGTTGACGCCATTGTAACCGTAATTCGTCTGATCATCCGAGTAATTGTCCTAATGGGGCATCCATGGTGTATCATTTCAACCCAACTCTTAGGCGAAGGAGGCGAGGGTCTGCATGGGGGCTGCAGTTCATCATGTTATGTACCCTATTGGAGATTTATACTACAACAGTATTACAATGCAAGACATCGGAAAGCAGATTATGACCCAGTTTTTTGGCATAACGTCATTCAGTTCATTGCTGGACTTTTAATAATAGCAGGAAATTAATCAATCTACAATAGGGAATCCCGGTAATTGGACGGGTTCAAACGGTACATGTTATTGTCTCTTCATGACACGTTTCCTCCTAAATGATACTTTCTGCTTTCATTTATTTAAAGGGACTAAGTGACATTGTCCAAATCCTCAAAACTTACTTGGAACTCTAGTGGTTCTCTCATATCTTATCACATTCATATTAACAATAAAAGCACGGGAAAGGTTTCGGTTTTCCAAATTTCCATTTCGTTCAAAAGATATTTACGATTGAAGTGTGTCTGTAGGAAATTGTCTACGGGATGCTTTCAGCCGTGTACAAAGTAAGTGCAATGAGTAAGTTAATATCACTTTGCTTTTTTGCTCATATCTCAGCCCAAAATCATCCAATTAACATGAAATGTTCACACATTACTTTGTGGACATATCAGATCACACCAATACACATTTTTTGTATTAATCACTCATCACGTTTTGCACTTGTCAACAAAGTCAATAGATCCCTTTAAAGGCAGTGTACACATATATTACCATATTGTATGTGTACACTGCCTTTAAATACATGAATGCAGAAAGAAAGATTGCTTTTACCCTGTCAATGTTCTTGGGCGCAAGGGACCATTTTAACTTGTATTGGGACTGAAGCTGTTTCAATACAACCTAACAAAATGCAGTATTACAATCATGTTAAATAAAGGCCTTCGTAATACGCGAACACATCAAGAAAACAAGACATTCAAAATTAATGGCTAATAATATTTTACAAAACTTAACCAAAGATTCACGAGTATTATAAGGTCGTAATTTCCATTAACTATTGTCTTAACGGTGAATGCAAGTAGTGTAAACGCCCCACCCCCTACAAATGAAATGTACACTCTTATTACCAACCATGTGAAAGAATATAATTGTACTAATATGGGATTATACAAATTTGGCCAAGAAACCGCCTACTAATTGATATATTTATTATATTATTATAAATTGATCTACTGCGGATTGATATCGCCAACGCGGAATCGCCCATACGCTACGTGCAAATAACCGCGTGCGTTACCCGAGGATCGCTTTATGGGCTTGTCCCCAGCTTGTCGATATCTCAAGCCCAGCGCTAGCGGCGCGGACATGTGCGAACCTGTACATTATACATTTCACGGGCGGGTATTGGATTTCTTCCGATATTTCTGTATTTTAACGATGCCTAGGTTCGGATTTTACCACACAAGCCCTATTTAAATACTTATTCAACAATATTGATCAATATAGATGTTTTCGGCAATACTTTCACAAAACTGTTATTGGGTTTTAAAGGGGACCACCAGGCAAACAACAACACATTATTATATGTTTTGGTACCGTTTTGTGATATCAAATAGATACCCAACATTTTGAAAAGGGTTGTGAGATTCATAAACAAAGCAATTAATTTCCCCCACTTACGGAACCACTACTATTTCCTGGTTCCATACAGGCCAAACATTTGCGAGTGCACCAATGCTTTTCAAGCGTATGTTTGTAGACAATAGAATCCCGGGCGATTCGTTCGCTCTGCACACATTAGTATTCGCAATTCAAACCGCATGAACGCATGCTTTAGAATGATGATGCGTTTTCCAATTATATATTTGTTCTTGAAACATATTTTTGTGAACTTGTTGATGCAATGGAATACTAAAGATGTTACCTTTCTTTAATAAGAATATTATTTTTGGGTGGTGGTACCCTTTAACATGCTTAAGGGATAGTTCAGTTTTGGTTTAGAGGGCGCTTCAAGAAATAATTTTGTTGTGAGATAATGAAAAACAGAATGTGAAAGAACACACAATTTTAAAGACAGAATCAACTTTGGTTGATCAAAATCGGTTCAGAAACAGCTGCAACATCTATAAACATATCCGATTGGAATATTTGTTGGGGACCAACTTTTATTCAATAAGTCAAGGAAATATTTAGAAAATCCTTCACATTTTTACAAAATTTTTACCAAAATGAGTTTAACATTGTTTTTGATGATCTTTCTATTGAACAATTATTTGAACCAAACATCCCATTAAATTGTGTTTTTTTTTATTGAATAAGGATGTAACTTATAATGACGGAAGGGCGCCCTTGTGTGTAAACGGTGGCTATTAAATGAAAACAGCACAGTAACGTAACTTGTTTTACAACGATTCAAGCATCATTGAATTATAACTCTTAGTTTATAATGATAACGTACAAGTTTCAGTTACTAATGATCAGTTTGTTCAAAAACTGTGCTATTCCTTTTAATGATGGTCCCTGAACCAACGATATATAATAACGTAAGTATTAAAACAAGATAAAGCATGGAATTAAATATCACGAGCCACTCAAAAACGCGCAAATTAAGGGTGAAATGAGCTGATTTTCTTTGAAAATGAGCTTTAACAACCCCAAATTAGATTTTTTTTCTATAAGGTGGATTTGGCCACGCTTTGTATATAAGCCTTTGTTTTCACTTAAGCGAAATAGGGCTTCATGGTTATTGAAAATATGACAACAACCAAGTTTAATGACTGAATTTTATTGAGTGAAATCATAGAAGAATTGCACATTTATAATCAATCTCGAAAATACACTCTTTGGCTTTTACATGTTTAATAGAAACAGGACTATCATGACACTAATCAATCCATTTGTATCATTCATGCCAATTCTATTGTGCAATATCAATCCCCTGGTGAGCATACAATAGACCTCCAGCCACCTACCGGGTACCTAATACCAAGTACCCATTAACTCTAGGTTTGAAGTTGCGTAGAATGGTAGAGGTACGAATAGAATATTAGTTCAAGCCAATGTAACTTGGTGTGCAATATCAATTCCCTGGGAAGCATACACCAGATCTGCAGCCACCTACCGGATACCTTTAATACCAAGTACCCATTACCCTGGGTTTAAAGCTGCATATATACGAATTAAATATGAATTCCATGTAATATAACATGAACATGGTGTGCAATATCAATTCCATTGGTGACCATTTAGCCACAAAGTATAGCTACCCCAATAATGTACACGCATTTGGGTTTGAAGCAACGTATCATGCCTATTATTCAAATACGAATACCCAAATCCACCCGTCTACAATTAAAGGGATATACATGTGTTAAAATGATTTATAACTTTGGGTAGCGCACTGAAACTGACCAAAGACAATTAGAATAAGTAACGTAACCATGATTTCAACATATGCATACAAGTAAAAACAACAACAATGATTACAAAACGCAGGGCAATAAAAAATGTTCTCCGAAAAAGACGTATCGCTTTTCATGATTATAAGATGGAATGGTGTGCATTTGAAAGGTAATACAAGGGTGTATATCATTTCAACGACATAAACAACGAGCGTATTTGCACAATGAGGCTACATGAGCACCGGGCGGTATACGTTGAATTCCCTTGATAAATCATTAGAATATAGTCTGATTTGCCAGTAAGCGTATAATGCGAACACGTGTGGGGAGGGGGGAGGGGGGGGGGGGGGGGGGGGGTGTTATCTCACCCATCCTCGAGAGTTATACAGACAATTGATTGATATTCGGGTAAATCTTCGCCCCCTCATCCCAAGTGACGCTCCTTGGGCTTACTTGGAGATGGTGAGATGTTTCACAATCATGCACTGTATGTGTGCTGCACATGTCATCAATTTGCGACCCGTCCTCAACTTTGCTGGACGAAAAAGCATCCCCCTATAGGAAATATCTCCCCGTTCGCCCTTTGATTGACCGAACAGTTATCCCCACATAGGTATGGTGCAAATTAATTGCTATATGTATCAAGAAACCCCATACTTTATGAGCAGGACAACCTTTAAACTAAATAAACATTCACGTCTATATCCGTGAGTGTATGATAGACATTAATACTCAGTTTAATGGCTAGCTGGTCAAACACATCAACGGAATTAGGGGTAATCCGTTTCTTACCCACCTTTAAGGAGGAGAGAGGGGCTTTTAAGGAAGGAATAATGCCCCCCCCCCCCTAGATACATGGTTAAAGGGATCAAGTACATTGTCCAACTCCATCATACCTTGTTAAATTTGTATTACCAATAGGAGGAGTGTTCGGATTTTAATTATCCACTGGAAAGTTATAACTGGGTACAAAGTCTGTGCAATGAGTTAACGAATATCACTTGGCATTTTCGATCATTACTCGGCCGAATAGCATCAATTTAACGTGAAATTATCGCACATCAACCATTCATCAATGTTTGCACATTTCAACAATGTTACCGTATCCCTTTAAATGATTCCGACACGAACGCGTCATTATTTTTAATCAGCGGTCCACTTGTCGACCAGACGTATCATTTTCCGCGAGTGATCACAACAATCATGAAAGTGATGTATCATCTTGCTTAGATAACTAACCTCAATAAATCGTTCTACTAATTTTTTTGTTTTTAAAATCCAGGGCTGGTACTCCAGTCAAAAACTGTAATGCCGCATGTACCGCAAACCATTTATATTACCATTTCCCGCGGCTCTGTGCATGCCGAACGCCTGGCTAAGATACACGCAGTCCCGTATTTTAGTCTTACTCTTCGGTTATGGTATAATCGTGCAGGGGTTCGAACCCACGACCTCTAGTGTAGGAGAAGGACAAACTACCTCTGTGTCATCATACCTTTTGATGGATTGAAGTCTACAAATACATAGTTCTCAAAGATGGGGCAATTTAATGCCTACAATCAGCCCACAGGCTGTGCCAAAAGCCAACTTTATGGCAAGTATTTATGTATCAATATCCCATAAACGAGAGCAGTTACGGTGCCGCAAAAGCAGACAGAGACTACATAGTAACCCCCCCCCCCCCCCCCCCCCCCCTCCCTCCCGAGCTACACCACTGAGTCATTCCAACTCCCTTATCACCCGCCTCCATTTTCAATCAGCGGGCCACTTGTCGCTCAGCCGTATCACTTTCCGCTATAGTACGTTAATGGGCTCTATAGTGGTTGGGATCCGAGACAACATGAAAGTGACTTAAGGCCCGGTCACATATCACCGGATAGCATAAACGGATGCCCGACGGAGAGTACCGTATTCAATCCGTTCATCTCCGTTCGTATGCGTTTCTTGTCCGTTTCTAGTCAGGCGATGTAGGTTGTTCTATCAGACGGAATGTTTTGTACATGAAGCAAGGAAGATGACTTTTACCACATAATAATTTGATTTCGCAAATTGTATATCCATTTACGCTATCCGTTGATATGTGACTGGGCCTATACTGACTTCATATCTTAGTTAGATAGCAACGATGGTCTTAACCTGTTCCCTACTTGATGTTGCAACTCCCATAGAGTTATCATTTTACAAAAAGGTATCTGTAATCAGTGGGTTAATGGCTCAGCCCAACTATTCTAAAAGGGGTGGGGAAGGGGTGCATGGAGTGTAGGGGGTGGGGGGGGGGGGGGGGGTACGACGAGGCGAAGGATTCCGGCGATAGGGGCGATGCAGGTTACGATCAAAGTGGTCATCGATTTTAAAATCATTTAGTTAGTAAGAGAAGCGAGTATTTAGCGCTTACGCGAACACGGATGGTTATCCTCCTCGTCTACTAACTCGATCAGCATGTCTCGTTTTCGTTCGTTATACTAGCTGACTCGGGCTAAGAATAACGAAAACGCCCTCTCTCGGGCTTAGTGCAGTGTGTTTGGTCGGGCGCGCTTTATACGTGAATATAAACGGGGGATAGAATCTGATAACATCCAGGATCACTGGCGTAAATCTGTTCGGAAAGCACAATGCATTGGGGGGTCGAGCAATTGTTCACAAACCGTTTGTGAACAATTGCTCGACCCCCCAATGCATTGTGTTTCCCGGACAGATTTACGCCAGTGTCCAGGATTATATATACGTCTTACTGAGCTACATAGCTTTTTGAATAAGCGGTTAGCGGTCCACTTGCTCTATCAGTTACGAGCGAGTTAAATGGGTTTGAAAGTTTGCCTGGATGCCAGACAACATCTAATTTAGATGGTGATGTGATTGTCTAGTGTGACTCAGTTGCGTCGCCAAAACAAGTACATGTACCGATTATGTGCGGTTATGTAGACGTTGGAGCGTATAAAATGGATAAACTTCCCCACCCACGCCCGTATAAAATGAACATGAAAATTAAAAGACAAATGTATGATGTGATGTACTACGGGCGATCATTATATTATTTAAACTCTGCAACACCAACCCATGCCGCTGGATGAAAAGGTTAAAAGTGAATTCATTTTAGTCACATTATTAGCATACAATCATCCATACAATAGTCCCACGGTAAACAATAATGTTAAGTTAAGACGAACGTCTTTTAATACGTATGTGTACGTAATTTGGTTTGAGGGCAATCGATGCACCCTTTTCAACACCCGCCCCCTCTGCCCAAAGGTTATAAAAGACAATGGCGAATTTGAATGCGCAGGTGTCAGATGGGTTCCAATCCATGTGCATGAAATGTCAACGTTAACCCCTCGTGTGCTTCAAGCGCCGTTTGGCGCATCTGATAAGCTGTTAATCTGCAATGATAACATTAATTGGGATATCCTAATCCATTTTAATCCCTTAACCCCTTAATATACAATTGACTCCTTACGTGTCACTACACATGTATAGGGGTAATATACAGGGTGGCCCCAACAAACGGAACAGGGCACTTCCCAAAATATAGTAACACAATATTTATGTCCATCGGTTAGGGTGTCTTTTCCAATGAACAACGATACCAAGAACAGTAATTTTGGTCGTGTAGTTTTTGTTTTAGGACGCTGTGAGTGAGACCATGTCAGGTGCCCATTTTTTCAATTTTTACCTAGTCAATGCCAGTTAAATCGCACTCCCTGCCCGTAATACCATTGAACGAACATGCCCATTCTCCCGGCACACGGCTGAGTGCACACTAACAATGGCGCGCCTTGTTCAACGCTATGAAATGTGGTACGTGCGATGTATCAATCACTGGCTCGGTAAAAATTGACAAAAAAGAGAACCTGACATGGTGTCACTCACAGCGCCCTAAAACAAAAAACTACACGACCAAATTGACTGTTCTTGGTATCCGATGAACATAATACATTTGTTACTATATTTTGGGAAGTGCCCCGTTCCGGTTTTTTTGGGCCCACCCTGTATAAAGGGGTCACGTGTTGTGTACATCTTTAACTGAACATCTGGTCTAAAATATCTAAACTTTGATGAAATTGCTTAGCACAGAAATATAGTATGGAAATCAACACGTCTCGTATAGACATTTTTCGAATGTCTGCACGCTTATCACCGCTTTGATTACAACACGCCACATGTAACCATGGCAATGCATGGGTACGATCCATCGCCAATCGTCCAACCTCTTCCATGTCGGCTCCCGGCTTTACTCACGAACCCATTGAATACGATTATATTGTAATCTCCAGACTTAATACATCTCAAACCCAGTTTAAGTAGAGAATGGGTTAGTGCAACATACAGTTAAAGTCTACATCAACGTCTGTAGATTCATTTAGACTCCCTTTAATACTCAGGTAACCTAGTTTCCATGATGGTTGAAGACAGCGGGTTATAAAGCTATTGCCCAATTTCTCTGCCAGACAACGAGCGTTTATTCAACTTTCGAGAATAGTATAACAACTTCAAGGGTGGCATCCGTACCGAGGGTGGCACCATGTTTGTTTTCTCCGGATAGCATTTGCATCCGACATTGATTGTTCAATTGTATACACGGTATTGGGTTAACCAATTGCCTTCAGGGGGTCTTGTACGCTCTCCGCATGACCTCTTTAATTATATTACAATGGCTAGAGAAAAATGGGGTTTTCATCAAACAGTCGAACACGCAAAATTATTGGAAGGGGGGGGGGGGCGAATCTTATGTATTTTTGTTGTTTGTTTATGTTCCCTTATGTTTCTTATTGTGTTTTTTTTTATCAGTGCCCCCCCCCCCCCCCCCCCCCCGTCGCTACGACACTTATGGACATTATGTTTATTTGTTTATTTGGTTGTTTGCAGACAATGAAGAGGTAACCCCGCTGACAAACATGTCTCTTCGAAGCCCAGACGATGTAACTATAGAGGAGAGTTGGTTTAACTAGATTTTCAAGTGAAACCTTTTGTTTTCCACGAGCATAATAATGTATTTTCACAAACAACATTATTTTGTTCATGTCTGTTTCTTCTTCTTTTTCCACAAACAACATTATTTGTTCATGTTTTTTCTTCTGTTTTCCACAAACAACATAATTTTTCATCTTTTGTTTTTCGGTTTTCTACAAACAACAATATTTGTTCATGTTTTGTTTTATATTTTCCACAAATAGCATTTTCACCCTAATTTTTCGAGCAGGTATACTGACTGAACAATGTAAAATGCTAACAAACAAACATCATTAATTGGCGTGTCTGGATAAGAATAGCATGCAACATCGGTAGTGCTAACGAACTGATCAGGCTGCTCGATTTCTTGGAAAACTACACAGTCAATGACAATTAGGTTAATTAGAAGTAGATGGACTAATAACAACTGTGACATTTTCAAAAAAAGATGGTATTAATTTGAAATGTTGCAAGTTTTCTTTGGAAACCACATCCAACAACAAACAGTGTAAAATATATTATGCTTTTATGTCCGATATCTGAATGTATATAGCATAATTTATCCGTGAATGGACAGAGTTGACAATAAAATGCATTAAAATTGACAATTTGAGCAAATTGATGTTTGAAATAAAGCGATATACGCATCGATGGAAGTCATCCTCACACGGGCATTGCAGCCTCACAGATAGCGCTTGGAATGTATACTTATTATATATTTTTTGTCTGCATTTAACGATTGTAAAGTTCAAATTATGCCATCTAAATGTAATATTATAATATTGCAACAATTTTAATGAATTCGTTGATCCAATAAACATGTTTTCCTTAACTTCTCTACCGCTGCTATATTCATCTTTACTTATTGATCAGATGCGGTTGATTAAAGGGATAGTTGAGTTTTGGTATAGAGGGCGCTACACAAAATAATGAAAAACTGAGTGTCAAATTCGAAAGAGCATACAATTGTAATGACAGAAAAAACTTTATTTGACCAAAATCGGTTCAGAAATGACTGAAATATCCATAAACATAACCATTTGTAATAATTATGAGGCCACACATTTATTCGATAATTTTGAACCAGCCGTAACAAAAAATTAAAATACTTCCTCTTTACAAAAATGTACACAATAGGTTTTTAAATAAGTGTTGATTATCTCTCTATTTAATCACTATTTCAACAAAACATCGCATGCACAATATTTTAAATGGTTGAAACCGATGAGTGTTCAGAGAGCGCCCTTTTGAGTTTTAACGGCACTTTTTAAAATGATAACAGGCTTTTTACTTAGTTATTTGTAATTTATTATTCCTTTTGAGCATTGTGGAGTTATAACTATTAGATACGGTATGGTTACTAAAATTCAGTTTGACCAAAACTGTACCGTACTCTCTTTACCAGAACTCAACTATCCCTTTAAGAGGTTCCGTTTCCCCTCAAGTTTCTGTGCGCGCGTAATGACCGTGGTGCATGGTTATTTATATATACACAAAAACAAAACAGTTAATGTTTGTTTCTTCAAATCATTAAGAAATTACTTCGAAATAAATTGAATTGACAACAGGCATTATTTGACTTCACGCCTCGCAGCCAATGGCTGAATTGCACATGTTTACGATACGGAGCAACACAAGTACCAACACATTTCACAGTAAATTCTATTTCAGTTTTACAATTACTATAACTTTCCTATAATTATACAACTTTATGGTGTTTTCAAACTAATTAATGAACTAATAAAAAAAAAACATACATACGGCACGGAAATATTAAGTAACGGCGGGCTCAATAAATTATGTTATTTTAAAACTATATACGAAACACTATATTATTCGACTATCATTGAAAAGGGCAACTTTAATCATTCATCAATGTGAGCCAATTAAGCTATATTATTCAGCCATATTTGTGAGTTTATATACATGTATATGTAACATAATGATGTATAGTACAATTCAATCAAGTTCGAATTCAAATGATTTATTTCGCGTTAACAATTTGAACGGTTTTATCTTATCGATAAGATATTGTTCAGTATTGAAAAGAAAAAAACGATTGTAGCCCAATATAATATAATAGACCATAATTTGATTATCATTATATTATTTCTCTTTTTTTTTTGGATGAGGGCAAAACATAGAGTTCGGTTAGTAAAACGAGATTGTGAAGATTGTGTTAAAAACGTTATGTCGAATTTTCGCTGTAAACTTAACTTGTGTATAGCTGATAATTATGTTCATGATGATGAATGGTCTGTTATTGTTGAGCAATTATGCAATAGACCGCTTCTGTAATGTATGCAAATAATATGCGTATGACGTCAGACTCCCCGTTGGCAAGCTTAACAATAGTAACTAGGTCCGGCAAGCTCCGGCAAACTTAGCTTGCCGGACCTAGTTACTATTGTTAAGCTTGCCAACGGGGAGTCTTACGTCATACGCATATTATTTGCATACATTACAGAAGCGGTCTATTGAGTTAAACGATTATTATCCAATTTCATGTATGCGTGGGCGTAATTACCGTGGTACATGTTTATTTCTAATTATACAAAATTCCCTTTATGCTTTCCAATCAATAATACATTATTCAGTGTTCTCGAATGTTACAACAAAACTGTGCAATATCATTATATTTATCTTGTTTCCTTGGCAAGGATGTAGCAAAGGGTTTAGTTGGTAAAACGAGAGTTTAATTATTTGTTCGTGTAGGCAATGACATCATATTCATATTTAAAGTATTTAAGATATAAAGTGGTACAGAGTAATATTTCCCTCTCTTTTTGATCCAGTGCCCGATTACACACATTAAGCATTATATCGATGTTCGTTGAAAAAAAAAACCCCGACAATGATTCGTCTTTAAAGGGATCTGTAGTAATTTTGTTGACATGTGCAAAAATTGATGAATGGTTGATGACATGTGTATTTCGGTGATCTGATAATATTTCCACGAAGTAATGTGTGAACATGTCACGTAAAGTAGATGTTTTATGGCCGAGTAATGAGCGAAAATGTAAAGTGAGTATTCGCTAAATCATTGCACTGAATTATAATCATTATAACTCATGTTATAACTTTCCAGAGGCTAAATAAAAAATGAAAAAAACTAAAAATTCGAACAATTCAATCGAAAATATCTTTTTAACGAAAGGGAAATTGGAAGAAAAAAATCTGTTCATGCTTTTATGGGCTTTTACTGGTAATACAAAAACAAGACTGTATGAGACAACCACTAGACTTCTAAGTTATTTTTTTGGGGTGGATTTGGACAATGCTACTAAGATCACTTTAACTGTTGAGCAGATGCAATGGATTGAAACGATTGCATTTTCTTTTTCATTTTTGCCTGGGCCGGGCGAAATAACCGTGGTAGATGATTATTCATCATGCTTAAACAAATCGGCTAATGGCCATTTGTCCAATCAATATAAAAAACAGAGAAAATATAGAGAAAATATTCAGTATTTTAGAAAGTGATGAAAGTGCAAACATGCTCGCTTTCTAAAAGAATAATCGTCGTATAGGGTCACATGTTTTCTAGGGTGGCTGAGGTTCTCTGCCCGAATACCATCTTCCCCATTAAACAATTTGTTTTGTTTAAGGCAGATTTATTTCTGCATTTATTAACAAAATCAAAATGAAATATACAAAGAACATTTCCCATACATATAAAAAATACAATAAAACAATGAAATGAGAATAGTTATACAATCATAATACAAATTAATGTGACAATAATTTATGTATATCATTATAACAAATAAACAAATGCAGTAGACCAACCATCATAAGCAGGGAGCTTGAGTGGATGGTGGCCTGGGAGGCTTTGCTTCAACTGAGAAGCAAAACAAAAAGGTTATTAGGATTTAACCTCCCGAAAGTGATGTTTTTTTTAATATACTTTTCTCGGATGTAATAGGATTTCCCCCCGAATAATATTTCCCCCCGAAATTGAGGGGGGAGGGGCTGCTGCAGCCCCTAGCCCCCCCCCCCCCCCCAACACACACACACACACACATCCTTAGCCTATGTATAAAGCAGAGTTTGACGTTGTATGCATGATTGTCAAGATTCGCTCGTCTAGACGATGGCAATGTATAGGGTGCTATTTAAAGTTTAATCAGATAACAACGAGGGAACGGCACTATAATATACATGATTATATAACCACGCAAATTACCCGTCAATAGACTTGATGGTCATTCAATTGAGAATCTAAATTAACAGGTTAATAGTTTATCTGTCAGACGATGACAGGTTATTCCATGTTATGCAGATGCAACAGGAGTACATCGTTACCCCTACTATGAAGTTGGCTCGTTAGAGGGTACTTAAATGAATCATTGAAAGTTCGCTATAACACATCCAAAAGCGTGACTTCAGTAGCAGTGACATTTTCTACGTCGTACGTGCTGCCATCTTCTTCGAAAAAAGTACTAGCGGGCTGATGAATTTTTATTTCTATTTTGTTTTATCACCAAGGGGAGCATCGACTGGGGATTGTAGATTATGATGAAGATGTATATGGTGGAATCTTCCTCCTAGTCATTGCTTGTTGAAGTATGAACAAAGTAGTGAATTAAAAACTTTCCAGACAATACAAATGTGCAACAAATTAGAAAGAAAGAAAAAAGAAAGATACATGTAGATAGATACATGGATATAAATAGAGAAGGCGAACTAGAGAAAGAATGGGGGACTATAGAAATATGGTAAAGTAAATAAGATAGAGATGGACTCGTTTGGGGAGGAGAGAGAGAGATGGGTAAATAACAAAAGAGGGAGAGAGAGAGAGGAAAGTTAGAATCGGAGAGGGGGGAGATAAATAGGGAAAAGGCTCAGAAGGGAGACTGGGAGATTGTCGCGATGGGAGAAAACACTATAGAGATGATAGAAGAGGCGCTGGTGGAATAATTGCTGGTTGGTGTATCGTTACCGTAGCAACGATCCGCATTACGCCCACCTCGTTATATTCAGCCAATCAGCTGCTGCCTATACACGTGATTTGCCCTTATCGCTGCCAGTGTAGCAGCCTCTCGCACACGCAGGCGACACCGAGCTACGTGGAGACAGAAAGGAGCGGGCAGAGTTTGAATCGAACCATGAAACTGACTGCTCTCTCCTCGAGCGGCAACCGCTATTTAAGACAAGCTGCCATCCAGGATTGGATCATAATGTGCGGAATTATTCGGTATTCGCTCTTCATTTACTCACTAGACATCTCCCTTAGACGAGAAGGAAACTGAACATCAAAATCATGATATCTCTTACCTGTTGATAAACTTCGACTGCTTGCTGCTGCATCATGAAATGTGTATGTCTCTAGTTGGGAGAAATCACTTCACTACTTACTGCAATATGAAATATTAACGGTGATAGCTCGAGGAATTATTTATCACACCTACTCACCGCTGCATCATGAATTGGACAGATATGGCAAACGTTTCTACGCCGCTCCACCAGGCGTGCGTCCCCGTGAACGTGACGATGGAAGCCGCGCAGCTGGTGACCTACTCGGAGACGCAGACCATCATCACCACGGTACTGCTGCCCATCGTGCTCGTCGTCGGCCTCATCAACAATGCGGCGTTCATCTACGTAGTCTGCCGCGTGCAGTGCATGAAGACGATCACGAACTCGTGCCTGGTCAACCTGGCCATCGCCGATCTCTTGTTTCTAGCCGTCGCCATCGGGGACAAGATCTGGGCGTTTGTCAACTCCCCGATCTACACGGACTACTCGCACTCGGGCCTGTTCGGCTGTATAGTCACAGAGTTCACTGTAAATACAACCTACTTTGCCTCGCTCCTGTTCGTCACCCTGGTCGCCTTGGAGCGCTTCTACGCAGTATGCCGTCCGCAGAAGGAGCGAGGTGCGTCGGCTATGAGGACGTTTAAATGGCTGCTGCTGGGGTCGTGGACGGCCGCTGCCCTGCTCTCCTCCACATTTATCCCTGCCTACAGCAACATTGAGGTGTTCTGTGCCTTGTGGCCGGACCAGGCTCCCTATAACACGTGGCCAGAGACGTACCAGTGGTGCTTCCCGGTGCATGCGGGGATCAGGGAGTACGCCGACTGCGCCCGCGCCATTCCGTTCTTTGTTGCGTTCATCGTAAATGTGTATCTCTTCGTCGGTATAGTTCGCGGGCTCAACAAGGCTGTGGAAAGGGCCAAGATTATGGGCAAGCGTGACAAGAACATAAAGCTGCGCAACCAGATCACCTGGATGCTCATCGTCAACGGACTCGTGTTTTTCCTCTGCCTCGCGCCGTTTGAGATCCTCGTCATCCTCAAGGCGTTCGGGATCTTCCAATCCACGTCGCTACTGCCGCAAATCGCTACGCAGGTTGCCCGCATCCTCGCCTACATCAACTCCCTGATCAATCCCGTCATCTACACCGCCATGAGCACCCGCTACAGAGCTGCCTTCATTAACGGTCTTCTTCCATCGCAGTGTCGACAGCGACTACAGAGCGTGGGGATCAACAACAGCACCGGCCACATGAGCATGACCAACTCGAACGTGCATCATGAACATATCAACGGTAACACTAACAACTTTTCATAGAGGTTTCTTCATCATATCGAAACAATTATGACTGTGCCCATGTCCATGATTGTGGCGTTGGCATTAACGACCTTTTTGCCAGGAATTCCTTTGACATGAGCGCGGGGATTCCAAACGTGCTTCACGAACACGTCGATGGTAACTATTCCTAGCGAATTTATCCTTTTCGATACAATTTGTCCATGAATATGACGCAAACACATATTTACGACTTTCTTGCCCAATTACATGACTTGTAGCTGTCCTCAGTAAGGAATGAACCTCGCTAAAGTCCACTGTACAGCTCAGATGACTACCAAATTATATTGCAATTATTTAAGTCTGAGAATAGCACTGTTACGTGAAGTAAACAAAATGTATTTTTATATTTTATTGGCACTACCATAACACTATAACAAGGCAAAGTGAAATGTATTTTCCGTGCACTTCGTTAATTGGGGATGGACGAAAGTGAAAGAAAACAAACCATTATTTGATATGATCGACGGTTTATCAAAATGAAGGAAAGTGGAAGCCTAGGCTTTCTCACCGTGAGGAAAACAGGAAAGGAGAGGGATCAAAGTCGGTCATGAATTGTCCGCGTGTGTCCTAGCCCCATCAACATTCTAGAATGTGATAATGGGCCGATCATCTCCAGGTATGCGCACGTGGTGCACGAGAGCCGTTCATGTACATTCATTATTACATTTGCACATAATCTGTCGAGGCACCTGTCATTCTACAAGAGCATTTGAAAAGGAGGACTTTTTCACAAAAAGGAAGACATTGAGAGAAGCCTGGTTAAACATCGACGAGCCATTAACTCAATCACTGCCCGAGGTGCGAATGCCCATAGAGCGCTGTAATGCGTATGACTTGTTAAGATTTAATGTCGCAAGGGATAGTCGTGCACGCGGTGGTTAGCTGACGAATCACGTGACAATGCCATCGCCTTGTTTTGATGCCCCCCGCAAATCGTCCATGGATCGACAGTGAAATGTGATAGCGCGGTTATGGCACTCGGCCTTGAGGTACGTCTAATTGATGGCTGCGTTTCTTGACCAATCACACAATTGATCAAGGTGGTGCGAGTTGCCTTTGCCTGACATAGCGATATCTAACTCAAATGTCTGTACGAGCAAAGACGAGGCTGAAACGATTATCGCAGTTGTGATTTGCACCTTTTCATTATTATACAGAATTATCCGAGGTGTTTTAGTTCAAGGAGCTGACATTAATAAATACATAGTGTGTATACCCTGGTGGCGTCTTCGGCTACAGAATACTCATCAAAATGCGTAACATGAAAATATAAATGTTACAAATATATCTTACTCGCGTAATTGAGATGTCGAAAATACATCATCACAAAATAACAACTATTCTATTCATGTTCGTGCATCCGCTAATAAGTAGGCTAATCTTGTTAAGCCATCCTCTTCTTCGTGTGTAATGTCACCGTCATCATCAAGCGCAGCCAAATCCGTCCGCTAAGTGACTACCATGTACCTATCATCAAATCCCTCGCGATTCTCTTCGTATTCAATTCTAGCGTGAGGAAAAATCCACTTCTTGCCTCTATGTGATGTTTCGTAACAAGCGACGATGGCAGGGAGACAACAACACAAATACAGCATGAACAGCATACAGTATTTCGATGCGAAGGAGACACCCATTGCGACCCCATTTTCCTGATTAAAATCACTTCCGTTCGTAAAGTTGAGTTTTTAGTATGCATCGTGTGCTCTCAAGCACCCGATGAATCTCCAGACGGGGGCAGCTCAAGAGTCCCCGTGGGGTTATGTATTCGTGCTCAACAACCACTTTACCGTCGGTCATCAAAACATGTGGGGTCTATGTGGATTTCATCTTCATGGTAGAAAAACAATCATGAATATGTCTTCGTTTAATCTTTAAATAGAGAAGCATGTGCAGCTCTTTTTTTGTTCATGTTTGAAAGAAATGTATTAATGCGTAAACCAGTATGTCCCTACATTGCCATCATAGTATTGACTGATTTAGATTAAGAGTGCATCGACATGTTTCCCAATGCATTGTTCACCAAAATACGAGAAAGATGTTGAGAAATATGCAATGATTTGCGTATCTGTTTAACTGATTTAATTTGAAATTAAATGGAAATATTGTTTGTAAATGTTTTCGAGCACACACACACAAATATTTGCTGTTGTAATCAATCCTGTAAAAGAACCTTTTTCTTTGTGGTTAAGGACAAATTAAAAATAAAAATAAATCTTCTATAAATAACACAATTTGTTAATATCATTGAATAACGTTATACTTACAAAATAACACAATTTTTTTTTTACCGCCCAGTACCCATTACAATGTTCCGCAAAGCAAATGCAATTGAATCTGATTTTGTGTAAACAAAAACAAATTTTAAGCAAAAAAGTCTTACGTGAGGAATGAATTATTCTCTAAAATGTTCATAACCCCAAAAACAATTGCCCAAAATGAATTTTGCAGCGGATAGTGGTCTGACTCTTAATGTACAAAGCTAACATCTTACATGAACATTGGGTTCCATGATATAGGTATGTGTACTGATGGCATTGAACTTGTAAATGCAATTATGTATAATTCAATTAGTCAGGGTCTACGTCAAGGATACTACATGTGCTTAACTTGCATGTTTAATATAGGATTTCTCGGTCAATTTCGTAAGTTGGCCACACGAATTCATTTTGTGTGCATTCAATTTCGCAGATTTTGTCACCGCAGCTGTATTTTGTAGTTCAAATTCTTTTTTTAGCATTTGAATTCATATTACGATCATTCGAAAACATCTTGTTTGCATTCGATTTCAAACGTGTTTCTTTTTCGTAAAATTATCATTCAATTTAAAGCGAGAAAATTCGTGATTACGTAATACCACCTTCCGTGAATTCCGATGGCGAAATTGAATGCTAATAGCTTGCTTTTTAAATTGAATGCTATAAGTGCTAAATCACTTGAGCGAACAGCTAAATAGAATGAAGGAAATACAACTTTGAACGACAGTTGTAAGCCTTCAGCTTAATTTCGCGAATTTGAATGAACCGCTTATCAATACGAATGACAAGTTTACGAAATTGGCCAAGAAAACCTATAGTAAGGACAGGGAGATGTTGCAGTCTAATTAGTACAAGGCTATAACTAGGTTAAAGGGGTTGTGTAGTCATGATACATCGGGAACTGTCTCAATCCGCTGGGCTCTTCTAATTCAATTTGTACATATTACGTCTATACCGCAGATCTGGTCGAACTGAATTGCCGATCAACGAATAAGAGCACTGAAGCGCGCGCACAGCCAAAGAGGGTTCAAAGTCCAGTCAACAATTACTGTCGGTTATGTTCGGTTTTGTGTGCGTTACGTGCTGGTCTGTACCAGATACTTCGCACGCGAAATCCGAATACCAATTCAAGCCGAGTGGCGACTGCTAGTATCCCACAGTTTCCGTAGATTTCTCACGACTACACATTCCCTTTAATACAAATTTGCCACGTTGATGTTAGTGATTTGATGGAGGTATCAACTCTCTGGGAGTTGATGGTAGTTGTAAAATCTGGATGAAAACGGGTTATGTGATGTAGTCTCGTAAATATGACAACTTCGGTATCGGTTTTCGTACGGCTAAAAAGTGCCCCGAAAGCAGAATCGTGGTCAGGGTCAAATTCAAACCAGCGAGGCGTCAAAGGCGGCGCAAGTTTTCTTGATATACGTGGGAAATCGTTAGCAAAACAAGTTAAACAAAAACAAACACATATCGTTATACATTTTCAAATGGGGAGAGTGATTACCCGTTTTTATCTATTTAGCCACGCTACGAAAGCAGCTGATGCGGCGCCAAAACACAGAGAGTGACTTGAATTAAGGGTATCGAATAGACCCATTATGGCGCGCTGCATTAGGTGTCCCCGCCACATACATCATTAACAAGTTAGTATGAAACGACCTTCTCTTTTCAACATCGTTCATTCCTTCCCATTTCCCCCCATTTCCCGCCAGTAGCGTACCTAGTTTTTATTTAAATGGGGTGAATAGGTGTGTGTATGTGTGTTTGACTTTGTGTCATTAAGGTAATTATAAAGTTGGCATCGTGATCCTAAATAATTATGCAGTTTTCCAAATTTCACTTCCCCCGAACGGGCAGGGCACCAGGGGTGCGAAAACACACAAGTGGGGGTGGGAGGGGGTGCATCTTACCCTGGTAGCAGCTACGCCCATGTTCGCTTACCCCTTCCAGCTCTTCTTTAGCTCTGTTCTCAATTTCCGTAAGGCGAGCTGCCGATCCATTTGAGATATCGATTGAAGCAATCGCACAAGACACCATCACTGTCGCGCGCGCTTGTCTGGAAGAATAAAATAAGATCTCGGAATAATCACATCCTTCAGTCCTTTTTATCCAGGGCATAATTTGCCACCAAAGGACGGAAATTTGAGAAAGTATGTGCACACTGCAGGCTGCAGAAGATTTTAATGCATTGTAGTGTTCTTTAACATAATAACTGTTATTCAAGAATTGCCTTTGGGAATTCGGTTAACCATGGCATGTCAGAGTTCTACCTTAATAACCTTATAAACTAGTTTTGGTAGAAGTATTCGACTAATTATTACTGTGATGACAATTATCCTCATTATCATCATCGAATTGATAACACATTACATGAAGTTAATCTAAGGTGAAATGTTTTTTTGTTTTTTTGTTTTTTTTTACTACGAACCAAACATAATACATTTCGTAATTGCAAGTTGTCAAAATCAGTGGCGTAGCTGATTGTAGGGGCATGCAAATGGGCACACTCTAAAAATGTATGTATTTCTTTATTTTGGAAAGGAGTTTTTCCTTATGTTCTATATGTTTAAAAACATATTTGCGGCACCTGCCCCCCCCCCCCCCCCCTCCTCCCTCCCATGTAACTACCCTATCTGTGTCCGATGAAAGCGCTAATGAACCGTGAAGCGCCCAGCCATCTACTCAAGATGTGGACACACTATACGCACATATCACAGTCCGCACTGCTTGAATTAACTTATATCATACCGAATTTACTCTATCATTAGAGGTAATGTACATTTATTTGCACGATTGACGATCAAAGTGTTAAAGAAAACTCTCATTATACCGTCATAAGAAATATCACGGCTTGACCCCAATAAGTATCATGTATTTGATGGAACATAATCTTTTAAAAGTCTTTGCACGGTGCATGATTGTAATCGTGTGTGGGTTGTCAATCTATGTTAAGAAAATGTCAATTACTATGATTACAATTTCAATCTCGGATCCTACTCGGTTTGCATCGATAATGGGCTCTACTGAATGCTGTGATAAGTCCTTACTTTTCTACTTAAAGCACCATGACAGTCTTTGGGAAATCATCTATTCTGAAATATAGTGTGGTAAATGTTGCGTATAATGCACAACCGTGCATGCGAAGATGCATTATCATTAAACATCATTGTCATTTAAAAGCTAACCTAAAACCTACTGTTAGCCCTAAACTTTAGCGATCGATTAATGGGAATTATATGTTGCCAGTTTGTTCACACGGCAAGTGGTTTCCCTTGTATATCGTCTTTTAGTGAGCGGGACGGGATTTTTTATGACACTTAAGCGGATTTCCCAAACCTGTCATAGAACTTTAAAAATTGCCACTTTCAGAATGACCTAATAAACCTGATACGACTTCCAATTACGGGGAGTCGCGGTAATGGATATGAATGTCGAAGTTGCGGCAGAGTTTTTTTATTTTGATAATTACTATTCGACTCGAGTGTTTCCCGCTATTTTTGTAAATCATTATGATCGAAAACGAATGTATTTTATGACAGCTTTGCAATCAAATTGTTGCGAATGTCATCGGCAAATAAAAAAAAAAAAAACAGTTTTCAATGTTTTGAATTGTATGATTACAAAATAAGTGTGCTTGTGATGCTACTCGTTCGTGAGCATGCTTACGATTTTAAACATAGAAGTGTTAACGCTACTCCACTTTTTAAAATGTATTTATTTATAACTAAACAGTTTATAATAGGGACATCAGATGAAAGTGTAAGCTAATTATGTTAATAAGAACAGATCAGTTACCACTCCTTCAACACAAACGTCTTTTACAATTTCCAGCTTTTTAGTCCACTTCACATGAAGCCATACGATTATGACAAGTTTTCTTTTCGTCAAGGAGTTGCGTCTAAGATGCATGCATGGAAGGAACAACTGGTGAACGCGACTAGCAGTGGCTGCCTCTGCGGTCTATGCTCTGCAGCCTCAACCAGTACGCGCGACTAGTCTTTTACCAGGCGTTTCTGCCATTCAGACGCGACGAAAAGGCTAAATTATTGCATGCATAATGCGCCTGTGGTGGTGACAAGATTATCGTGGCTATAAAGCGATAGTGCCCTGACTAAGGATTTTAAAATGAGCTAAACAAATGTGAACCTGTATAATTATCAACCCTATTGAAGACACAGTCACGCTAATAACAAGATATGTATAAACATGCACACAGTGAACCCAAGGATGGATGTGGGAGGGTGTATACGTATCCTATTCCATACTGGAGTTTGCAATTCACATAGTGTTAACAAAGGACCCTTAAGGTTCCCGTAGGCAATAGGTTAAAAGCAATGATTCTTCGATAAAGCATTTAGAAAAGGAGTTCGCACCCTTGAAGGTCTTCGGAGACTATAGGTTTCCGCCTATCTTTCTTGCCGTAAGCTAACCCGTAATTTGTTTACGTCCAAACGGACGAAACCCTATCGCATTGACCGCATTTTCCTGAGGTTACTAGTCTTATCTGGTCTTTATCTTCTAAAGAGCCAATAATTCAGTGTATGGAAAATAATAATTAGTATGTTCGGGTGCATGAGCAGGTGTTTTGTTGTTGTTGTCTTCACCTTTTGACAAATATCGATAGGACCATCGAGGAAGCGGATAATATTTACTATAACAAACGTTATAACAAGACAATCTATAGTTGGTTTTAGTAAATGGTGAAGTTTTTTTTGTCTTGTTCATGCGATATTTTTTTCAAACTAGCCAAATATGAAGGGAAAACAAGAATAGTTCTAAGCGCGTCGCTACATTCATGACATTACTATGAATAATATTCCAAATGTAAAATAAAACTTGTTGGTCGGTTAAAATAAAAACTTTTCGTGAAATTTTACCAGAATTACTATTCATCACTGTAGGTAATATGGAGAATTGCCAATGCAAGTCATACTTAATATAATTATTTTTGTAACTTTTAGTAATTTTAGTAATTTTAGTAATTATTTTAGTAACTTATTTTAGTAACAAAATAAATGTATACATTGAGATTCGCCTCCTTCATTCCCGTTTTCAAAACAACGTTAAACCGCCTATAATATGTAAAGTGACATTTACGAGGGTACATCACATTATCGGCTTTTAAAATTAATAAATAGGTTTATATTCAAATTAATCATAAAGGACACCGCAGGAGATGTGAAGTAACATGACGTGGTTGTCTATTTTGGTTGTATTTTATGTTCGGTTCTTCAGATATGTCCTTTTGAATTCGCTTGTTAAATTAATCACAATGATGTTTTTGCAAAGTCACAAAACGAGTTTTTAACGGTTTTAAACCCGTCGAATGAAGTACTAGTTTACAAGTTAATATAAATGCAATATGATTATTGATATCATTATACTTATTAAAGGGATCTAGTAACTTTGTTGACATGTGCAAAAAGTGATGATTGGTTGATAATGTATACTGTTGTTATCTATTATGTCCACAGGGTATTGTGTGAAAAATGTCAAGTCAAATGGATGTTATATGGCTGAGTAATGAGCACAAATGCAAAGTGATATTCACTTACTCACAGCACTCACTTTGTAGGCCTACACGGTTTCAAATATCCAACGGATATTTTATTATCTGAAAACTTCAATCGTACATATCTTTGTAACGAAAGGGAAATTTGACAAACCGAAACCTGTCTCATGTTTTTTTTTGTTAATACGAACTAAACAAGGTATGAGAGAACTGCTAGATTTCCAATTGGATTTTGAGGATTTGGACAATGTTACAAAGTCCCTTTAATACTAATTAAACAAATATCCTGTTTTGAATAGCACCGTCCGATTTTAATTAACACGTTTTGGAACCAAGATCAGATATGTGTAAATAATTGTGTTCGGTAGTCTGTTCTGATTGAAGGCCTTATTATATGTACAGCCATCATTCAGTCTGTTCAATCACACGAACTGTAACGCACGGGTTCTATTGATTCACCGATCGTTGTACATGTGTAATCATGGGGGAATCGTTATTATAGTTCTACATGTTTGGTAAAGGGGCAATCGTTATAATTGCAGTTATACAATGTTTAATAATGATGGGAGTCATCCTTGAAAATATGTCTGTTTCCGATGTGTGATGTCGACGATGATGATCAATCAATGTTAGTAACGAATAATGCATCCACTTCCTCGAACACTTGTCTTTTGAACGTGTTTCTCTTTTCATTCCGCGATCGACCAATTAAATGTTCACCTTCGCAGATAAACATATCGTCGTGTACCAGTCGTCCGCTCGTAATTGCACGATTGTTTGATATGGTAACCATGGAAACTGCTTTTATAAATGGCAATCTACATTTACCGTCCAGGCTGGAGGTGGCCTCGGCTGTAATAGAAAATTACGAGTGGAAAAATCATGTTTGACTTGAGCAGCGTTCTCAAGAAGCTATGTTCATTTATACCTAAGATTTAATGTTGATTCATTCCTATTATATGGATGGTTTATTTTCTCTACTAGAGTCTGTTAATAGATTTTGAAGGAGGAGCGAAGGTTTGTAAATTATGAAAATGTGACGTTACGTCTGACACTGTGATATCATTGCGCCATGCCTCCGATAGAATCACGTGATACATCTTGTGGTCACGTGGTCCGGCGAGTGCACAGTTTGAACCATGTCTTCTTTTTTGGCGCCAAAATGTTGGCGCGTTTAGAGACGAAACAGTGCACGTCGCTTTGGAAGTGAAATCATTTATCGATGCGAGGAAAAATGAAAGAACAAACACTATAAAGAGTGAAAATCTGAACGTAATTTGATTTAAAAAAATAAACCTTGTTTTCATCATGTTTATTAGTGAAGCCGGACAGTCGAAAGGGACTTCACACAAGGTGGTTTTAATGCTTACGTCAGGACTTCTTGGGACGTAGATGAAAATGATGTGAATCGGTGAGATCTGGATCTATAGGTGATTTGTATGCTCGCTTTAAACAACATGCTCCGTGCTACGCGGATATGAGCGACCAAAATGAGATCATCATAAACCCGTGCAGACGAAATAAATCGAACGGCTGAATCTGGTTACAAGGATTAATCAGTGAGCGTTGAGCGAATGAACCCACAAATCAGTTAAGATGGTGGTTCACCAAACGAGAGTAAAAGAAGCGAGCTTTATTATAGCAATGTGTATAATGTACAGCACGCGCCTTCCATTACCGATGCAGAAAGTGGGGATCTCATAACGATGAAAATGGGTACCAAACGCGGCGCGGCGGTACTTTCGCATTTAGAACTAAGTGCCTGGATACGACAAAACAAAAGAAGATCGCAATTGACTCTTGTGTGAGATTTTATTGAGAGAAAGCCCGGGTTTATTTATGTCTTATTTTTCACACGATCAAAACGTACTACAAGTTGTTTCATTTGTTTCACATGTTGTATATACATATTATTATACACACTACCTGTCTGTTACACTATACAAAATAAATCACATTGTTATTATTATGTTCTTTTGAAAGTATATAGTATTCGTTCATGTCGTCAAGACCGTTCGTTCAATTATGATGAATTATGTACGAGTATCTTGCGGCAACGTAACAATGTACGATTCAGTTTACTGGGGTAATTGGGGGTACAGCATATTAAAGGGATCTAGTAACTTTGTTGACATGTGCAAAAAGTGATGAATGGTTGGTCAAATGTGTACCGTTTTAATCGGATTTGTCAACGGAATAATATGTGAAAATGTTACCGTTAAAAGGATATTATACGACCAAGTGATGAGCGGAAATGTAAAATTGTAATAATTGCTCTGAGTCTGTACACATTTGTAACTTTCCAGTGGATAATTAAAACAATCCAAACACTTCAATCGTAAATATTTTTTTTAGCGGAAGGGAAATTCGAAAAACCGAAACATATTCCATGCTTCAATTGGTAGTACAAATTCAACAAGGTATGAATGAACCCCTAAAGTTCTAAGCAAATTTTGTGGATTTGTACAATGATACTAGATCCCTTTAACCATGATAGCTAGCGTCATTATGCATGGTTATGGATTGCTTCCGCCATGTAAGCCATTAGCTTATACATGTACCTCTGTCGGGTGATTATCTGTACCACAGATTGCACACGTTTCCTTTACAATATTGCAAATGAAAACAATAATTGATAGTGGAACTTAGAATCTGGGTTGATTTGTGTTTGGCAAATGGTTGGGGCAGTTTGAAGAAAAAAAAACATGTAGCAAAGTAAATGGAGAAGCTATTTTTGTATTAGTTTTTGGAGGGGGTAGAGTGGCGATTGCGCTCCTGTTTAGTGTACTATTTTACGTAATATGAAATATGAACGATTTTTATGATCGTACCTCGCATAAGTTTTAACAATCTTAATAAGTATGACTTTTAAATGCAATTATTCATTAAATAAAACTAAACATTTGAAACAATTTTCCATATTCCATGTATTCAGAACTGAATTATTGTCTGGTACAAACTTTTTTGGTAAACATATATTCAAATTAGGAACAATTTAAACAAATATAATTGTTTGTCCAAACTGTTATGCATCTTTTGTCATTCCAATGATGTCCTGGTAGCATTGTCATATCAAGCATCTCATAACTCTAATTTGTGTCCTTTTAAGAATTGATGTACATTGGTTTTGCTTCGTGTGACATCATTCACATGATAATAAAAGTTGCAACAAACACCGAACGTTGTTGTTTGTAATGTTTGTTTAAGCGATTGCGTCACTCGTTACGAATGTTTGTTTGAAATTCGTGAAAGGTTGGTTGTCAAGTGTATGAACTTCGGTCATAAAGCACCTGTGGTGTAGTGTGGTCTGATTAATTGGGGGAAAGTAAATGAATGGGGGGGGGGGGGGAATTTTTGTTTAACGTGTTTCTTTGTTGTTGTTTTTTAAATATTTCCCCCTTATGTTTGTTATTGTTTTTATCAAATTGTTTTGGGGTCCGTGCCCCCCGGAGTTACGCCACTCTTATAAATGAATATGCAGTACATTATAACAAAATTCAATAATCTGATAATAGGGGGTGTATTCTGAAGTTAACATTTATTTTATCTACGTCACTAAAATATATTTTATCAAATCGCTATTCCTTAAGTACAGTGTAATATTTTCGTGACGTAGATATGACGTAGATACAATACATTTTTAACTTGAAATCGTTTTCAGAATACACCCCCACAGAACTAATACCTATCTGGACTCAAATAATATTTTTGGCAAGTTGAGATATCCAAGATTGTTATTTGCCGAGTGATCAGTGCGTTGCCATCTTCAAAAAGACATAGTTTTCATTTATTTTGTTGACCGATTGTGTTCAATCTCTCATCATTTTCAGAGATATAAGCCTTCTTTTAATATCAAGTAACATTAATGGTTAGTCTGGGCTATATTGTCCCATGATAATCAATTATTCATTATAACTTGTATCGTGACTAATTATTACAGAGGCTATTGTGTAATACACAATGCCCACCCCCCCCCCCCCCTCCCCCCCTCCCCTTACACGCCAACCCACTCCCTCCCCAAAAGAAGCCAGTTATATATTATATACTCAGCCTCTCAGGGGTGTAATTAGAGGGCGGACATTTTAAAAAGACTTTGCTGTTTCCATAAACCTACTATGCTGTTTCCCTAGGGGCTGTTTCTAACCATTTGGTCGATAATTCAGTTAAACAGTCAGAACTGTGTTATTATTCTAACTCCCACTTTCTGGTTCGTATTTTGATAACTGCAGCTAATTTCCGAGATTTCCTTGCCCTTTGGCCTAGCTACGGTCGATGGGGTAGTCAAGGCTGCATTCAAAATTCATAGCTTGTATGGCAGGTATGGAGGAGGAGGCGAGACTTTGCCTAAGGCGACATTTTTGTTTATGCATTTCTTCATTCAGGTTTTAGTCAACGTGCATGGGGCAACGAAGGTGGCAAGATTGTTCCCCTCAGCTAAAACGCAACTAAAAAGGAGTCTTCCTTGATGAGAAACAGTCCGACATAACTAGGAATAATTTTTATAAGTTAGATTCTGTTCACTTGAGTTGCGCGCTCTACCGAGCGGAATAAAATCCAACGGGAAATGTTTGCATGCATGGCTGAGCGTGAGGTTCATTTACCCACGCTACATTAGACAAGCTCCGCTGAATCCATTCCCCAGTCGTTAGCTGATCAGTAATAAAGGTGGTACCGTGGTGTAAGTAACCCCCCCCCCCCCCCCCCCCTTCACCCTCATGTCGGGATCATTGTAATTTCTAACGCCCCCCCCCCCCCCCTCTGTATTATAAAGGGTTCAATAAATACATTTTGTGTTACTTTGTACTCTAGTCCAGTCGCCCTTTAAAGGAAATCGTTGGTTTGCCCCACGGGGCGTAGACATGACATTGATACCCATTCAAGTGTGGGGGGGGGATATGATCTATTCATTCATCCCCCCAGTTGAATAGGTATTACGTAACTCGCTACGCCCATGGTTTGCCCCACTCCCCCGTAACTCGCTTTTCCCTCTCTTCACCCCCCCCCCCCCCCCCGGTGTTTGAACCTTGCAATGCTACTGTGATCGATTATACAAGGCCGTTGCATTCTTCCGTAAATCTTCCTTGGTATAGTCATGGGAATCGGTGCAAACCCTTTCAGTAATTGTGCCCCATTTTCTGCCCCAATTGGCTAAAACGAATAGAGTCATATGGTCATGTATACACAGGCACAGACCCCCCCCCCCCCCCTCTCACCAGTCCATGGCTTCATCAATAGCTGAGTTGAGCCGTTTGCTAACATACAAAGGTGCACATTGCATCCCCTCAACCTCCTTTACAAACTCTTCTCCCTTACCACCCATTGTTTTAAAGCGAAATTATTACAATGCAAGTGTATATACTGCACATATAAACGCCATAAACTATTCTGGATGCTGGTAACATGTCCTCCCACGCCCACCCTCTGCGTGGGTGTCTTGGCCCGTCTTGGCTTGCTCATGCATGACGTGTCGAGTTAGACACGCTTATCTGAATTCATATCCAGCATGTCCAAGTTGATTGTTAATTCAAAATTTCACTCTGAAAGAAACTCAACCCAAATCAAATGAATTCGATATAACATTTCTGAGATTTCCTTGAACAGATTTGAACAAAAATGCATATAATTATAATTCAATTATATGAGCAATTTATACACGGCCATGCATGAGTACAAGTTAAAATTTTTTATTTTGGAATTGCATTGTACAGTAGTTGCGTCTAATTTGTTTCACATGTGTGTGTGTATGCGTATGCATGTGTGTGTATGCGTGCGTATGCGTGCGTATGCGTGTGTGTATGTGTGTGTGTGTGCGTGCGTGTGTGTGTGTGTGTGTGTGTGTGTGTGTGTGTGTGTGTGTGTGTGTGTGCGTGTGTGTGTGTGTGTGTGTGTGTGTGTGTGTGTGTGTGTGTGAGAGAGTGTGTGTATGTGGGGTGAGTTTGACAAACAAACGCCGTTCTTCTTACAACCGAAACAATCTACCACTTACAATAACCATGCGGCAAACCAAACCCTCAATTCGGGTTTTATTCTAGTCGGTGATTAGCTCCGATTAGTCATAGACAGATCGCCGACTGCCGAATGTCGTACGACCGATCGGCAACTGGTTAGAAAATCAGTTGCCGACCTTACCAACCGCAAGCAACATACATACAAACATTAAAAACCGAACAGTTCGATTGCTCCGTGTTCTTGTTTTCTTTTTACCAACGGGCCTGTCTTTAATGAATTGCTTAACTGAAACAAACTTTGCTTTATCGCTTAAAATAATTTAAATTTATACCAACATTTGTACATCACAATATCTTTCATTATTTTACACAGATTTAATGGTATTGAAATACGATTTGAACACAAGATAAGTAAAATCTTAGCATATATTAAATTGCTGAGTGAAGTAAATTTCGCTATTTAACTGAATACAATCCCAGGGCTTCGTTTGGCTTTCGAAAGAAAAAAAACACATAATAATAATATGCATTTGTATAGCGCACATTGATAAAAGCCTCTAAGCGCTTGTAGACATATAGTAGGCTTGTTAAGAGGTCCGTGACTGCATTTTGGGGTACGATTGTTTAACTTGGCACACATATTCCTTGGATCAAAAGAAAAAAATTCGTCCAAAGAGACACTCTGTATCTATGCAAATTAGGCCTAATTTACATAATTTATGCAAATTTATTCATGAAAATGGGATATTTTATGAAAATGGTGTTTTGATATTCCTTGGATCAAAATTCATCCAAAGAGACACACTGTATCTATGCAAATTAGGCTTACTTTCCTTAATGTATGTAAATTTATTCATGGGAATGGGATATATTGAAATACTTGAGATAATAACTTTGGAAATAGATGGTCCAGGGTAGGCCTATATCAATGCCAGTGGATCAATCTTATTATTTTAACCTTTCCTGGCCATCTATAGTCCCTCAAATCCAAGATGGCCGTTGGCAGGAATGTTAAATTTTGTATATTTGTTCTTACTTTTGAACTAATTATGGTACAAACATGTGTGATGTGTCTATTTTAACAATTGTTTGAATGTCTGAATCAATTTTGGACCCATCCTTGGATCATCCTAAGAAGAATCATCAAAAGAAGCACACTTTATCGATGTAAATTAGACGAATTTGCATAATGTATGCATTAGTAGACAAATGTGATATATTATGAAATTGTAGTCTTCATATAAATTATTGATACAGATTGATGAACTAGGGTAAGTCAAAGTAAACAAATACTTTTTAGCAGGTTATTTTCAGCATTGGCAGTCATCTTGTCTCAAATATCCAATGTGGCCGCCGCAGGAATGTTAAAATTCAAGTATTTCAATGAAGACGATAATATCATAATAAATTACATTCATGTGTCATTATACATAAATTATGCAAATGAGACTAATTTATTTAGGAATCGTGTGTCTCTTTTGAAATATCTTCTTAAGTTGTTCCAAGGATGAGTCAACAATTGATTTTGACATCCCAGTAATGATTTTACTAGACATATCATACATATATGGAGTTCAACAATAACACAAAATGAGCAAATGATTCCTGCCGGTGGCCATCTTGAATTTGAGGGGTTAGACGGTCACCAAACGTTAAAATAATCTGCTAGATTGATCAACTGGCCTTGATATACCCTAGGCCATCTATACTCCGCAAAAAAAAGAAACTGGACACTTGTATAAGTTGAAATATTTCATATTAATGTACAATAAAGTGTACATGATCATATATCAAATTAAAGGGAATTTAGTCCTCTACATGCAGGGTATAACTTAAAGGTGTAATCGTTCATGCATGAAATGCCATGGTCAATTAACACTAGCAAGGTCTGTTTTCAAAAATAGCAAAACAATGGAGAACCACTCCATTCGACTGAAATGATAGTAAGTGTTTCACTTAAAACAAGATGAGCGGGGCAAGTAAATTATGACATTATTCAACTTTATTGTTATGAACAAACTCTGGAAATATAAATTTGTCAATAAAACAGGGCCAGGTTATGAGAGCATTATCATACTGGCCTGTATTACAGGCATGAAGCTTGTCTATTTCATGTGTCTCCTGCAATTTTAACCATAATTACCTGGAGAAATGTCATGTTAAAGACTGCCCAAATGTTTGACCAAGGGTGACTTCAGGTTTTGAAGATCTTTGGACTACGGTATAATTCTTGAGAAGAATTTATACCATTTTCATGCTGAAATAAGGGCACAAACTGTGGTTTTGACTAATAAAGCTTTGCCATGGAATTCCCCATTTTGTTACTTTTGGATGATAACGCCTATAACGTTCACAATTTGTCTTCATTTATACTCTTTATTGAGCTGAAGATAGAAAAGGTCACATTTGTAATGAAAAATGATGCCATCTCATGAATATAGCGTTTTAGATTATGCTTATCAACATTTATATGGTTGAGTGGATGTTCCATTTTTGCTATTTTTGAAAACAGACCTTGGTGTGGTTAATTGACCGTAACAAGTCATGCATGAATGATTTCATCTGGACTTCATGCGAATATTGAAGAGGGTAATTTTATCTTTAATTTGATATACAATATCATATATTTATCGTTAATGAATACGAAATATTTGGTCTCATACAAGTGTCCAGTTTCTTTTTTTGCGGAGTATATTTTCAAATGTTTCTTCTTCATATATCTCAATAAATACACAATTTTCATAGAATATCCCATTTCCATGAATAAATGTGCATACATTATGGAAAATAGGCCTAATTTGCATAGATACAGAGTGTCTCTTTGGATGAATTTTCTTTTTTTGATCCAAGGAATTTAAAAACACGATTTTCATAGAATATGCAATTTTCATAAATGTGCATAAATTATGGAAATTAGGCCTAATTTGCATAGATACAGAGTGTCTCTTTGGATGAATTTTTTCGTTTGATCCAAGGAATATGTCATGTGTGCCAGTAAAACAATCGTACCCCAAAATGCAGTCAACACCCATATTTTTGGCCCTTAACAAGCCTACTAATACAATTAACAACTAAATGACAGGGTAACCATATAAGGAAAAATAACAATCACCAATAAGCGGTCTTGCAGATTTCAACCTAGACTTAAACAAATCAAAACTGTAAGAATTACGAGTATTGTTCCATGTCGAAGTAGCAACATAAGTAAAGAATCTGTCACCATAGTATTTTGAGCTGATTCGTTGTGTAAATTCAAAATATGGTGTTATCGGTCATTAGCAAAATAGGCCCGTCTTAAGTTCTATATCAAATTGTTTGTTTGTTTCAAAACACAACAAGTCTCTGTGACTAAAATGTTATGAAAAATGAATTTAAAAAGACCATTACTAGATGTAATAACACTTTAATAATTATAACCTTGAGTAAATGATGTACGTGTCATCCTAATGACCTTTTTTTTATTGGTTGGTAATACGAGCATTAACGATAAGGACTGCCTTGAGACTTATTAGTTTGTCCTCGCCCTATGCAATGCGTGTTGCTAATGAACGGCTAATCATGCGAACGCGAAAACGCTATCCCCGATTAATCCACATCCTCCTATTATTATGTATGCGAATGCATAATAATAGTGTGCATACATGGTACACGAAGTCCCCGTTAGCATCGGGTTAAAGCAAAATAATTGGTCGGCGTCTCGACGCGTTTTTAAATTTTGCTCACTTATAACCAGGTTATATAAAGAGACTGCCCTCGGGAATATCGCATGTCATGTGAAGATTCTGCCGGATTTACAGTCATAATTATATGAGGATAATCAGGGATGTATATTTTTAAAAAACTCCATATTCAACTAGAATTGCTTCACTGCAATTCAGATGTGTAAAGTTGTATATTATTTTCAGTTGGGTGGTCCATTATATTCCACAGGGTTGTGTTAGGTAGGTTGTGTGAGAAAATACACAACTAAACACAACCCTGTGTATAATATGAACCACACAAATGAAAATCCTATACAACCATTTTTTTTAAATTATAAAATGCGATGGGGGTGTTTGGTCAAAATAATTATTTAATCAAAACAATCAAAATCTACTTGTATTCATTTTGAAAAAAATGTGTAGGCTGTATTACTGTTAAAATTAAATTATGGAATGATTGTGGGTCCCACATTTATTCCAAACGAATATATTTAAGGATATTTCAGCCATTTCCGAACCGATTTTAATTAAACAACGTTTATTCTGTCTTTAAAATTGTGTGCTTTTTCAAATTTTACACTTGTTCTTTCATTA